>WFAB01002886.1:0-24842 GCA_018977245.1 Lethenteron camtschaticum | reverse complement strand
ACACACAGTCACACACACACACAGTCACACACACACTCACACACACACACACACATTCACACACCACCAGTCACACACACACACACACATTCACACACACAGTCACACACACACCAGTCACCACACAGTCACACACACACAGTCAAGTCACACACACAGTCACACACACCCGCCCCCAGTCACACACAACACATCAGTCAACACACACACACCAGTCACCACCACACACAGTCACACACAGTCACCACACACAGTCTCACACACACAGTCACAGCACACACACTCACACACATCACACACAACAGTTCACACACACACACCAGTCACACACACACACACACAGTCACACCACACCAGTCACACACACACACACACACAGTCACACACACACACAGTCACCACACACAGTCACCACCACACCACACCCCACCACACACCACAGTCACACACACACACACACAGTCACACACACATCACCACACACACACACCACCACACAGTCACACACCACACACACCACACACACACACACACAGTCACACACACACACAACACACACACAGTCACACACACAGTCACACACACACAGTCACCACACACACAGTCACCACACACAACACACACACACACACACCAGTCACACACACACACAGTCACACACGTACACACACCGTCACACACACACAGTCACCACACACACACACACAACAGTCACACACACACAGTCACACCACAGACACACACACACACACAGTCACACACACACACCAGTCAGTCACACACACACACACACACACACAAGTCACACACACACACCACACACACACACCACCAGTCACACACCACACACCAGTACACACACACACACAGTCACACACCACCACACCACCAGTCACACACACACACACACCAGTCACACACACACACACAGTCCACACACCACCACCACACAGTCACACACACACCACACACACAGTCACACCATCACCACACCACAGTCCACACACCACACACACACACACAGTCACACACACACACAGTCACACCACACAGTCACCACACACACAGACACAGTCACACACACACCACACACACAGTCACACACACCAGTCACACACACACACCGGTCACACACACACACACAGTCACACCACACACACCAGTCACACACAGACCACAGTCACACAACACACCACACACACCAGTCACACCACACACAGTCACACACACACACAGTCACACACACACACACCAGTCACACACACACAGACAGAGTCACCACACACACACACACAGTCACACACACAGTCACACACACACACAGTCACACACACACACACAGTCACACACCACACAGACACAGTCACACACACACAGTCACACACACACAGTCACACACACACACCACCAGTCACACACCACAACACACACAGTCACACACACAGTCACACACACACACAGTCACACACACACACACAGTCACACACACACAGACACAGTCACACACACACACAGTCACACACACACACACAGTCACACACACACACACAGTCACACACACACAGACACAGTCACACACACACAGACACCACCCATCATCCAGCACAAAACACCTCACCTACACACACAGTCACACACAAAGATCCCCCGTGTAGCCTGAACAGACTGTAGGGGCAAGTGCTGTTAGCGAGTAGCACCTATGAAGGCCGGAACGGCACACGAGGGGGTGGGTGGCCAGCACCACGCCCGACCGCCTTTGTCTCCCCAGTGGCAATGTTTACACACCGCACCAGGTACTCATTTGAGGCTGAGTCGACCTAGGGGAGGCCCAGGACCGGTTCAGATAATCGTCACTGGTGTTGGCCGTGAGCGGGAATCGAACCCGGGTCGCCAGGTTCATAGCGCAGCGCGCTAACCGCTACACTACCGCTCCCCACTACACAGTCACAGACACACACACAGACACACACACAGTGACACACACAGTGACACACACAGTCACACACACAGTGACACACACAGTCACACACACAGTGATACACACAGTCACACACACACACACACAGTCACACACACAGTCACACACACACACACAGTGATACACACACACACACACACAGTGATACACACAGTCACACACACACACACAGTGATACACACACACACACACACAGTCACACACACAGTCACACACACACACAGTGATACACACAGTCACACACACACACACACAGTGATACACACACACACACACAGTGACACACACACACACAGTGATACACACAGACACAGTGACACACACACAGTCACACAGTCACACAGACACACACAGTCACACACACAGTCACACACACAGTCACACACACACACAGTGATACACACAGTGACACACACACAGTGACCACCATCATGCAGCACAAACACCTCCCCTACACACACACACACACTAGGTGTGCAGGGAATGGCTCTGACTCCCAGCCACGTAGTTTTACCCGGGCCCGCTCACCATCATGAAGGTGCTTAATGATCGTGAGCAGAGGGTCAGGGACTCCGAAAGCACGAAGAACAACCCAGAGCCCAGTCCTACCGATGGTATCATAGGCCTTGACCAGGTCAATAAAGCAGAGATGTAGGTCTTGTTGGATTTCCCTACACCTCTGCTCTAGCAGACGGACAGAAAATATGGCATCTGTGCAGGACCGCCCTTTCCTGAAACCGCATTGGGGTTTCGCAAGCCTCTCCTCAGCGTGCCTGGCAAGGCGATGTTGAATAATCCTTGCCAGGACCTTTCCCGGCCTCACACTGAGGAGTGAGATGCCCCTGTAGTTGTTACAGTCGGTACGGTCCCCCTTCTTAAAGAGGGGGACCACCAGGCATCCTTCCAGTCCTGCGGAACCCGTTCGGTGGTCCAGACTGTTGTTATGATGTCACGTAGGGCAGTCTGCGCGGCAAAAACAACTCGATGTCCATTGGCCTCTCCCCTCATGGCGTCTGTGACCACCACAGCGGCTAGACGGGGGCTCTGGACGGGTGCGAGGGGCTGGTAACCCCTCCACCTTCAATTAATTACCACTAAACCACGACTTAGACTTAAATATGTAACTGATAAGCTTGTGCCGGAGGCCCCGGGGGGACAGGCGTCTATGACGTCTCCTGGCCAAACTCCAATTGGCGAAGCCAGGAGATTGAATCTTCACCCTCAGGGCTCCTCCAGAAACAAACAAAAAGCCGAGACACACACAGACACACACAGACACACACAGACACAGACACACACAGACACACAGACACACACAGACACACACAGACACACACAGACACACACAGACACACAAACAGACACACAGACACACACACACACAGACACACACACAAACACACACACAGACACACACAGACACACACAGACACACACAGACACACACAGACACACACACACAGACACACACACACAGACACACACACATAGACACACAAACAGACACACACACATAGACACACACACAAACACAGAGAGAGACCCAGAGAGAGACAGACAGAGACAGAGACTCACCCCCTCACCCACCCACTCACCCACCCACTCACCCACCCACTCACCCACCCACCCACTCACCCACCCACCCACTCACCCACCCACCCACTCACCCACCCACTCACCCACCCACCCACTCACCCACTCACCCACCCACCCACTCACCCACTCACCCACCCACCCACTCACCCACCCACCCACTCACCCACCCACTCACCCACCCACCCACTCACCCACCCACCCACTCACCCACCCACTCACCCACCCACCCACTCACCGTGTTCATAAGGAGAGAATGTGCCCGCATCAATGTTGATGTAGGGGTCTATCTTGATGGCCGTGACTCACTCACCCACCCACCCACCCACTGACCCACCCACTCACCCACCCACTCAGCCGCCCACTCACCCGCTCACTCACTCGCTCACTCACGCACCCACCCACTCACCCACCCACTCACCCACCCACCCACTCACCCACCCACTCACCCACCCACTCACCCAATCACCCACCCACTCACCCACCCACCCACTCACCCACTCACCCACTCACCCACCCACTCGACCACTCACTCAGCCACCCACCCACTCACTCACCCACCCACCCACTCACTCACTCACTCACCCACCCACCCACCCACTCACTCACCCACCCACCCACCCACTCACTCACTCACCCACCCACCCACCCACTCACTCACTCACCCACCCACCCACTCAACCACTCACTCAGCCACCCACCCACCCACCCACTCACCCACCCACCCACCCACCCACTCACCCACCCACCCACCCACCCACTCACCCACCCACCCACCCACCCACTCACCCACCCACCCACTCACCCACCCACCCACCCACCCACTCACCCACCCACCCACTCACCCACGCACCCACCCACCCCCTTACTCACTCACCCACCCACCCACTCACTCACTCACCCACCCATCCACTCACTCACCCACCCATCCACTCACTCACCCACCCACCCACTCACCCACCCACCCACTCACTCACCCACTCACACACTCACTCACCCACTCACCCACCCACCCACCCACTCACCCACTCACCCACCCACTCACTCACCCACCCACCCACTCACTCACTCACTCACCCACCCACCCACCCACTCACTCACCCACCCACCCACCCACTCACCCACCCATTCACCCACCCACTCACCCACCCACCCACCCACCCACTCACTCACTCACCCACCCACCCCCCACCCACCCACTCACCCACTCACTCACTCACCCACCCACTCACTCACCCACCCACTCACTCACCCACCCACCCACCCACCCACCCACCCACTCACTCACTCACCCACCCACCCCCCCACCCACCCACCCACTCACCCACTCACTCACCCACCCACTCACTCACCCACCCACCCACCCACCCACCCACCCACCCACCCACTCACCCACCCACCCACCCACTCACTCACCGTGTTCATAAGGAGAGAACGTTCCGGCGTCGATGTTGATGTAGGGGTCGATCTTGATGGCCGTGACTCACTCACCCACTCACCCAATCACCCACCCACTCACCCACTCACCCACCCACCCACCCACTCACTCACTCACTCACTCACCCACTCACCCACCCACCCACTCACTCACCCACCCACCCACCCACCCACTCACCCACTCACTCACCGTGTTCATAAGGAGAGAAAGTCCCCGCGTCGATGTTGATGTAGGGGTCGATCTTGATGGCCGTGACTATCTCACCCACTCACCCACCCACTCACCCACCCACCCACCCACCCACCCACCCACTCACCCACCCACCCACTCACCCACCCACCCACTCACCCACTCACTCACTCACCCACCCACCCACTCACCCACCCACCCACTCACCCACCCACCCACCCGCCCACTCACTCACCCACTCACCCACCCACCCACCCACCCACCCACTCACCCACCCACCCACCCACCCACCCACCCACCCACTCACTCACCCACCCACCCACCCACTCACTCACCCACCCACTCACCCACTCACCCACCCACCCACTCACCCCCTCACTCACCCACTCACCCACCCACCCACCCACTCACCCACCCACCCACCCACCCACCCACCCACTCACCCACCCACCCACCCACCCACCCACCCACTCACCCACCCACCCACCCACCCACTCACCATGTTCATAGGGAGAGAAAGTCCCCGCGTCGATGTTGATGTAGGGGTCGATCTTGATGGCTGTGACTCACCCACCCACTCACCCACCCACCCACCCACTCACCCACCCACCCACCCACTCACCCACCCACCCACCCACTCACCCACCCACCCACCCACCCACTCACCCACCCACCCACCCACCCACCCACTCACCCACCCACCCACCCACTCACCCACCCACCCACCCACCACCCACTCACCCACCCACCCACTCACCCACCCACCCACCCACCCACCCACTCACTCACCCACCCACTCACCCACCCACCCACTCACTCACCCACCCACCCACCCACTCACCCACCCACCCACCCACTCACTCACCGTGTTCATAAGGAGAGAACGTTCCGGCGTCGATGTTGATGTAGGGGTCGATCTTGATGGCCGTGACTCACTCACTCACCCACCCACCCACTCACTCACCCACCCACCCACTCACTCACCCACCCACCCACCCACTCACCCACCCACCCACTCACCCACCCACCCACTCACCCACCCACTCACTCACCCACCCACCCACCCACCCACTCACCCACCCACTCACTCACCGTGTTCATAAGGAGAGAACGTTCCGGCGTCGATGTTGATGTAGGGGTCGATCTTGATGGCCGTGACTCACTCACCCACTCACCCACTCACCCACCCACCCACCCACCCACTCACCCACCCACCCACTCACCCACCACCCACCCACCCACTCACCCACCCACCCACTCACCCACCCACTCACCCACCCACCCACTCACTCACCCACCCACCCACCCACTCACCGTGTTCATAAGGAGAGAACGTTCCGGCGTCGATGTTAATGTAGGGGTCGATCTTGATGGCCGTGACTCTCTCACTCACTCACCCCCCCATCCACCCACTCACCCACCCACCCACCCGCCCACTCACCCACCCACTCGCCCACCCACCCACCCACCCACCCACCCACCCACCCACCCACCCACCCACCCACTCACCCACCCACCCACCCACTCACTCACCGTGTTCATAGGGAGAGAACGTTCCGGCGTCGATGTTGATGTAGGGGTCGATCTTGATGGCCGTGACTCTCTCACTCACTCACCCCCCCACCCACTCACTCACCCACCCACCCACCCACCCACCCACTCACTCACTCACCACTCACCCACTCACCCACCCACCCACCCACCCACTCACCCACTCACTCACCCACCCACCCACCCACCCACCCACTCACTCACCGTGTTCATAGGGAGAGAACGTTCCGGCGTCGATGTTGATGTAGGGGTCGATCTTGATGGCCGTGACTCACTCACTCACCCACTCACCCACCCACCCACTCACCCACTCACCCACCCACCCACCCACCGTGTTCATAGGGAGAGAACGTTCCCGCGTCGATGTTGATGTAGGGGTCGATCTTGATGGCCGTGACTCACTCACCCACCCACCCACTCACTCACCCACCCACTCACTCACCCACCCACTCACTCACCCACCCACCCACCCACTCACTCACTCACCGTGTTCATAGGGAGAGAACGTCCCCGCGTCGATGTTGATGTAGGGGTCGATCTTGATGGCCGTGACTCACTCACTCACCCACTCACCCACCCACCCACCCACCCACTCACCCACCCACCCACCCACCCACTCACTCACTCACTCACCCACCCACTCACCCACCCACCCACCCACCCACTCACTCACTCACTCACCCACTCACCCACTCACCCACTCACCCACCCACTCACCCACCCACCCACCCACTCACCCACCCACCCACCCACCCACTCACTCACCGTGTTCATAGGGAGAGAACGTTCCGGCGTCGATGTTGATGTAGGGGTCGATCTTGATGGCCGTGACTCTGAGTCCACAGGCCTTGAGAATGGTCCCCACCGAGCTGGCGATTATGCCCTTGCCAATTCCGGAGATGACCCCGCCGGTCACCAGGATGTACTTCATGGTGAGCTACTTCTGTGGACAAAGCTTTGTGGGTGGGGGTGGTGGGGGGGTGGGGGGGTGGGGGGTGAGTGGGTGGGGGGGTGGGTGGGTGAGTGGGTGAGTGGGTGAGTGGGTGGGTGGGTGAGTGAGTGGGTGGGTGGGTGGGTGAGTGAGTGGGTGAGTGAGTGGGTGAGTGAGTGGGTGAGGGAGTGGGTGAGTGGGTGAGTGGGTGGGTGAGTGAGTGGGTGAGTGGGTGAGTGGGTGGGTGGGTGAGTGAGTGGGTGAGTGAGTGGGTGAGTGAGTGGGTGAGTGAGTGGGTGAGGTGAGTGGGTGGGGTGGGTGAGTGGGTGGGTGAGTGAGTGGGTGAGTGGGTGAGTGGGTGGGTGAGTGCGTGAGTGAGTGAGTGAGTGGGTGAGTGGGTGGGTGAGTGGGTGGGTGAGTGCGTGAGTGGGTGAGTGAGTGGGTGAGTGAGTGGGTGAGTGAGTGGGTGAGGGAGTGGGTGAGTGGGTGAGTGAGTGGGTGAGTGAGTGGGTGAGTGAGTGGGTGAGTGAGTGGGTGAGTGAGTGAGTGAGTGGGTGAGTGAGTGGGTGAGTGAGTGGGTGAGTGAGTGGGTGAGTGAGTGAGTGGGTGAGAAAGTGGGTGAGGGAGTGGGTGTGTGTCTGTGTGTGTGTGTGTGTCTGTGTGTGTGTGTGTCTGTGTGTGTGTGTGTCTGTGTGTGTGTGTGTCTGTGTGTGTGTGTGTGTCTGTGGATGTGTCTGTGTGTCTGTGTGTGTGTGTGTCTGTGTGTGTGTGTCTGTGTGTGTGTCTGTGTGTGTGTCTGTGTGTGTCTGTCTGCGTGTCTGCGTATGTCTGTGTGTCTGTGTGTCTGTGTGTGTGTCTGTGGATGTGTCTGTGTGTCTGTGTGTGTGTGTCTGTGTGTGTGTGTCTGTGTGTGTGTCTGTGTGTGTGTGTCTGTGTGTGTGTGTCTGTGTGTGTCTGTGTGTGTGTCTGTGTGTGTGTCTGTGTGTGTGTCTGTGTGTGTGTCTGTGTGTGTGTCTGTGTGTGTGTCTCTGTGTGTGTGTGTCTCTGTGTGTGTGTCTCTGTGTGTGTGTCTCTGTGTTTGTGTGTCTGTGTATGTGTGTGACTGTATGTGTGTGTCTGTGTGTGTGTGTCTGTGTGTGTGTGTCTGTGTGTGTGTGTCTGTGTGTGTGTGTGTCTGTGTGTGGTGTCTGTGTGTGTGTGTCTGTGTGTGTGTCTGTGTGTGTGTCTCTGTATGTGTGTGACTGTATGTGTGTCTGTGTGTGTCTGTGTGTGTGTGTCTGTGTGTGTGTGTCTGTGTGTCTGTGTGTGTGTCTGTGTGTGTGTCTCTGTGTGTGTGTGTCTGTGTGTGTGTCTGTGTGTGTGTTCTGTGTGTGTCTCTGTGTGTGTATGTGTGTGTGTCTCTGTGTGTGTGTGTGTCTGTGTGTGGTATCTGTGTGTGTCTCTGTGTGTGTCTCTGTGTGTCTGTGTGTGTCTCTGTGTGTGTCTCTGTGTGTGTCTGTGTGTGTGTGTCTGTGTGTCTGCGTGTGTCTCTGTGTGTGTCTCTGTGTGTGTCTCTGTGTGTGTCTGTGTGTGTCTGTGTGTCTGTGTGTGTCTGTGTGTGTGTGTGCCTGGGTGTGTGTGTCTGTGTGTCTATGCAGTTACGTAATAAATGCCGACTTAAAACTTTCGTGCCTGTGGCAATTCATATTGTTTGTCTCTTTCGGTAAAGGCACGCGCGTAGAAAACAAAAACGTTAAATTATTAAAATTAAAGCCAAAAACAACCACGTTCCGATCGCAAAAACAAACGTCGTGGTTTTTTGCTTTAATTTTTAATTTTAATAATTTTATTAAATTTTCTATCTTTGTAACTTTACAGAAAGACGGAGCAGTCCGGAGTTGCAAGGTGTGTGTTGTGTGCGACTTGATAACGCGCTGCAAGATGCGCTGAGTCTGCAGCTATCACAGAGATTGACGCTATTAGAATTTTTCTCAATTCTACGACTCATTCACTCACACAATCACTCAGTCACTCACTCAGTCACTCAGTCAGACACTCACTCAGTCACTCACTAAGTTACTCACCTACACACTCAGTCAGTCACTCACTCACTCACTCAGACACTCAGTCACTCACCTACACACTCACTCAGACACTCACTCAGTCAGTCAGTCACTCACTCAGTCACTCAGTCAGTCACTCACTCACCGACACACTCAGTCACTCACTCACTCACTCAGTCACTCACTAAGTTACTCACCGACACACTCACTCAGACACTCACTCAGTCACTCACTCACTCACCTACACACCCACTCACTCACTCACCTACACACTCACTCAGTCACTCACTCACTCACCTACACACTCACTCAGTCACTCACTCAGTTACTCACCTACACACTCACTCAGTCACTCACTCAGTCACTCACTCACTCACCTACACACTCACTCAGTCACTCACTCAGTCACTCACTCAGACACTCAGTCAGACACTCACTCAGTCACTCACTCACTCACCCACACACCCAGTCACTCACTCAGTCACTCAGTCAGACACTCACTCAGTCACTCACTCACTCAGTCACTCACTCACTCAGTCACTCACTCACCGACACACTCAGTCACTCACTCACTCATCCAGTCACTCACCCACTCACTCACCCACTCACCCACCGACCCACTCACCCACCCACTCACTCACCCACTCACCCACCCACCCACTCACTCACCCACTCACCCACCCACTCACCCACCCACTCACCCACTCACCCACTCACCCACTCACTCACCCACCCACTCACTCACCCACTCACCCACTCACTCACTCACTCACCCACCCACTCACCCACCCACCCACTCACTCACCCACTCACCCACCCACTCACCCACCCACTCACTCACCCACTCACCCACTCACCCACCCACTCACTCACCCACTCACTCACTCACCCACTCACTCACTCACCCACCCACTCACTCGCCCACTCACTCACCCACTCACTCACCCACTCACTCACTCAACCACTCACTCACTCAGTAACTCACTCACTCACCCACTCACTCACTCACCCACTCACTCACTCACCCACTCACCCACTCACTCACCCACCCATTCACTCACTCACTCACCCACCCACTCACCCACCCACCCACTCACCCACTCACTCACTCACTCACCCACCCACTCAACCACCCACCCACCCACCCACTCACTCACCCACCCACTCACCCACCCACTCACCCACCCGCTCACCCACCCACTCACCCACCCGCTCACCCACCTGCTCACCCACCCACCCACCCACTCACCCACCCACCCACTCACTCACTCACCCACCCACTCACTCACCCACTCACCCACTCACTCACTCACTGACTCACTCACCCACTCACCCACTCACCCACTCACTCACCCACCCACTCACCCACTCACTCACTTACCCACACACCCACCCACTCACCCACCCACTCACCCACCCACTCACCCACTCACTCACCCACTCACCCACTCACCCACCCACCCACTCACCCACCCACCCACTCACCCACCCACCCACTCACCCACCCACCCACTCACTCACCCACCCACCCACTCACCCACTCACCCACTCACCCACCCACCCACTCACCCACCCACCCACTCACCCACCCACCCACTCACACACCCACCCACCCACCCACTCACCCACCCACCCACCCACTCACCCACCCACTCACCCACTCAGTAACTCACTCGAGTGAAATGACTTCTCCTGTCGATGTGCCCGCACAGTGAAGTCCCCACAACGCCTCCCGCTCTTAAATTGTGCGGCTGGATGACGATGTCATCACCGTCATCACCGTCATCGTCGTCATTGAACCCCATCACGATTCGAGATGTGAGGCGGGTGTGTGGGGGTGTGTGTCTCTGTGTGTGTGTGTCTCTGTGTGTGTCTGTGTGTCTGTGTGTGTGTGTGTGTGTCTCTGTGTGTCTGTGTGTGTGTGTGTCTCTGTGTGTGTGTCTGTGTGTGTGTCTCTGTGTGTCTGTGTGTGTCTCTGTGTGTCTGTGTGTGTGTGTGTCTCTGTGTGTGTGTCTGTGTGTGTGTCTCTGTGTGTCTGTGTGTGTCTGTGTGTGTGTGTGTGTGTCTGTGTGTGTGTGTGTCTGTGTGTGTCTGTGTGTGTCTGTGTGTCTCTGTGTGTGTGTGTGTCTCTGTGTGTGTAGTTACGTAATAAATGTTGACTTAAAACTTTCATAACTGCAGGAATTCGTAGTTTGGCTCTATCAGTGAAGTCACGTGAGTAGAAAATAAAAATAGAAAGTTATTAAAATTATTACAATTAAAGCAAAAAAACACGTTTTCATTGCAACACAAATGTCGTGGTTTGTTGATTTTATTTTTTATAATTTTAATTTAATTTTTATAATTAATATTTAAGTTTTAATAATTTTATTTTTAATATTTTTAATTTTTAATTTCTATCTCCGTGAATTTACTCACCCAGTCACTCACCCAGTCACCCACTCACCCACTCACTCACCCAGTCACCCACTCACCCACTGACTCACTCACCCACTCACTCACTCACCCACTCACTCACTCACTCACCCACCCACTCACTCACTCACTCACCCACTCACCCACTCACTCACCTACACACTCACTCAGTCACTAAATCAGTCACTCACTCACCCACCCACTCACTCACCACTACCTCACCACTCACTCACCTACACACTCACTCAGTCACTAAATCAGTCACTCACCCACTGACTCAGTCACTCACTCACCCAGTCACTCACTCACTCACCCAGTCACTCACTCACCCAGTCACTCACTCACCCAGTCACTCACTCACCCACTCAGTCACTCACTCACCCAGTCACTCACTCACCCAGTCACTCACTCACCCACTCAGTCACTCAGTCACTCACTCACTCACTCACCCAGTCACTCACTCACCCAGTCACTCACTCACCCACTCAGTCACTCACTCACCCAGTCACTCAGTCACCTAGTCACTCAGTCACTACATCAGTCACTCAGTCACCCACTGACTCACTCACTCACCCACCCAGTCACTCACCATTACCTCACCTACACACTCACTCAGTCACTCACTCAGTCACTCACTCACTCACCCACTCACTCACTCAGTCACTCACCCACTCACCTACACACTCACTCAGTCACTCACTCAGTCACTCACTCACTCACCCACTCACTCACTCAGTCACTCACCCACTCACCTACACACTCACTCAGTCACTCACTCAGTCACTCACTCAGTCACTCACCCACTCACTCACTCAGTCACTCACCCACTCACCTACACACTCACTCAGTCACTCACTCAGTCACTCACTCACTCACCCACTCACTCACTCAGTCACTCACCCACTCACCTACACACTCACTCAGTCACTCACTCACTCACCCACTCACTCAGTCACTCACCCACTCACCTACACACTCACTCACTCAGTCACTCACTCACTCACCCACTCACTCACTCAGTCACTCACCCACTCACCTACACACTCACTCACTCACTCAGTCACTCACTCACTCACTCACCCACTCACTCACCCACTCACTCAGTCACTCACCCACTCACCTACACACTCACTCAGTCACTCACTCAGTCACTCCACTCACTCACCCACTCACTCACTCAGTCACTCACCCACTCACCTACACACTCACTCAGTCACTCACTCAGTCACTCACTCAGTCACTCACCCACTCACTCACTCAGTCACTCACCCACTCACCTACACACTCACTCAGTCACTCACTCAGTCACTCACTCACTCACCCACTCACTCACTCAGTCACTCACCCACTCACCTACACACTCACTCAGTCACTCACTCACTCACCCACTCACTCAGTCACTCACCACTCACCTACACACTCACTCACTCAGTCACTCACTCACTCACCCACTCACTCACTCAGTCACTCACCCACTCACCTACACACTCACTCACTCACTCAGTCACTCACTCACTCACTCACCCACTCACTCACCCACTCACCTACACACTCACTCACTCACTCAGTCACTCACTCACTCACTCACCCACTCACTCACTCAGTCACTCACCCACTCACTCACTCACCCACTGACTCACTCACTCACTCACCTACACACCCACTCACTCACTCACCAGCACTAAAGCAGGAAGTTATTTCTCCCCAATTACATTCCTTAAATAATTATCAAATAGATCTACAAGATCTATAACAACATCCTTGATTCAAAACGGAATGTTCAACATCACATCGATTACATTGGTAAAAATTAACCCGTAAAAACAAAGTGTTTCACTCTAAATCCTTTATATGCGTGGCGGCTAGAGTCCTCTCGTCCTCTGGCTTGAGATGGCTGCCACCTATGGCTCAGATGATTGTCTGCCACCATTAAGCAATTGGTAATTAAATATCAAAAAAAATTCCTTAAAAGTGTAAAATTTTGGAAAGAAATTTTCACGAACATTAATTGTCACGCACAACGAGTCTGTGTGCAGAATGTCAGCTCGATTGGATCACGGGAAAGTGGGTTAAAAAACGACCGAAAGATTTGCACGGTCCTAAGCAAGCAAGCAAGCAAGTGAACTTAATATAAAGGATTTTTTAAAAAAAGCCTCTCACTTTGACAAAATATTCGATGGTTCTTTCGGTAACGTCACGCAGATCTAAACCATATAACGAGTTTAAAAGAATAAAAATAAAGTGAATTAAAAGAGTAAAAATAATAGTTCACCGCTTGAGCACGCGCGCAAGCAAGCAAACTTAATATAAAGAATTTAAAAAAAAAAAAAGCCTCTCACGTTGAAAAAATATTCGATGGTTCTTTCGGGTAACGTCACGCAGATCTAAACCATATAACGCGGTTAAAAGAATAGAAATAAAGTGAATTAAAAAATTAAAAATAATAGTTCACCACTTGAGCACGCGCGCAAGCAAGCAAACTTAATATAAAGGATTTAAAAAGACCAAAAGCTGGTTTCCTGTATCCGTTTGGGAAGTGATCAAAACGCTCCCAGCGATTCAAATCATTTCATTTCTTCGCAATCGATTCTCTCCACTGGCCTGGGCCAGTAGTCATTGGCTCTGCCGTGAGACTTCAACGCCATCGAAATCAATTCAGTGTCCTTGTTGACAAGCGTGCGCTCTGACGGTCACTGTTGTCGGATATGTTTGAGGGAGATAATTCAACGTCCCTTTGATGTTCTTTTAAATCTCGTCCAATATGACAGCGCCGCAGAAGCGATTGATCCGATCAGGGCCGCGATTTAAAATCAATATTTGGGTGGAACTCTCGATTTTAAACTTTCGTGACGGC
Source organism: Lethenteron camtschaticum (assembly GCA_018977245.1). Taxonomy (NCBI): domain Eukaryota; kingdom Metazoa; phylum Chordata; class Hyperoartia; order Petromyzontiformes; family Petromyzontidae; genus Lethenteron; species Lethenteron camtschaticum. The sequence goes on along the minus strand of WFAB01002886.1, from coordinate 9,851 downwards.
AAGGATTCATATTCTTAGGTTCTTTCGGTAAAGTCACGTAGGTAAAACATTAAAATTTATGAAAGCAAAATAGAATAATGCTTGCCACAGGTTGAGTCACAAACCGTACCTCTCTCCATAACAAAGGCTCACCCTCTTGTGAATAACAAGTATAACCCGTAAAAACAAAGTGTTTCACTCTAAATCCTTTATGTGCGTGGCGGCTAGAGTCCTCTCGTCCTCTGGCTTGAGATGGCTGCCACCTATGGGTCACATGATTGCCTGCCAGCATTAAGAAATTGGGAATTAAATATCCAAAAAAATTCCTTAAAAGTGGAAAATTTAGGAAAAATTTCACGAACATTAATTGTCTCGCACAACGAGTCTGTGTGCAGAATGTCAGCTCCATTGGATCACGGGAAGTGGGTTAAAAAGCGACCGAAAGATTTGCACGGTCCTAAGCAAGCAAGCAAACTTAATATAAAGGATTTAACAAGTATAACCCGTCAAGACCAAGTGTTTCACTCTAAATCCTTGATGTGCGTGGCGGCTAGAGTCCTCTCGTCCTCTGGCTTGAGATGGCTGCCACCTATGGCTCAGATGATTGTGTGCCAGTATTAAGAAATTGGGAATTAAATATTTAAAAAATTTCCCCTAAAAAGTGGAAAATTGTGGAATTTATTTTCACGAACATCAATTGTCTGGCACAACGAGTCTGTGTGCAAAACGTCAGCTCGATTGGATCACGGGAAGTGGGTTAAAAAACAACCGAAAGGTTTGCACGGTCCTAAGCAAGCAAGCCAGCGAACTTCATATAAAGGATTTAACAAGTATAACCCGTAAAAACAAGGTTTTTCACTCTAAATCCTTTATATGCGTGGCATCGGGGCGGCTAGAGTCCTCTCGTCCTCTGGCTTGAGATGGCTGCCACCTATGGGTCAGATGATTGTCTGCCAGTATTAAGCAATTGGTAATTACATATTTAATTTGTTTTCCCTAAACAGTGTAAAATTTTGGAAATTTTTTCCACGAACATTAATTGTCACGCACAACGAGTCTGTGTGCAGAATGTCAGCTCGATTGGATCACGGGAAGTGGGTTAAAAAACGACCGCAAGATTTGCACGGTCCTAAGCAAGCAAGCAAGCGAACTTAATATAAAGGATTGTTTAAAAAAAGCCTCTCACTTTGACAAAATATTCGATGGTTTTTTCGTAACGTCACGTAGATCTAAACCATATAACGAGGTTAAAAGAATAAAAATAAAGTGAATTTAAAAAGTAAAAATAATAGTTCACCACTTGAGCACGCGCGCAAGCAAGCAAACTTAATATAAAGGATTTTAAAAAAAAAAAAGCCTCTCACGTTGAAAAAATATTCGATGGTTCTTTCGGTAACGTCACGCAGATCTAAAACATATAACGAGGTTAAAAGAATAGAAATAAAGTGAATTTAAAAAGTAAAAATAACAGTTCACTGCTTGAGCACGCGCGCAAGCAAGCAAACTTAATATAAAAGATAAAAAAAGCCTCTCACTTTGAAAAAAATATTCGATGGTTCTTTCGGTAACGTCACGCAGATCTAAACCATATAACGAGTTTAAAATAATAGAAATAAAGTGAATTAAAAAATTAAAAATAATAGTTCACCACTTGAGCACGCGCGCAAGCAAGCAAACTTAATATAAAGGATTTAAAAAAAAAAAAAGCCTCTCACTTTGAAAAAATATTCGATGGTTCTTTCGGTAACGTCACGCAAATCTAAACCATATAACGAGTTTAAAATAATAGAAACAAAGTGAATTTAAAAAGTAAAAAATAATAGTTCACCACTTGAGCACGCGCGCAAGCAAGCAAACTTAATATAAAAGATTTTAAAAGACCAAAAGCTGGTTTCCTGTATCCGTTTGGAAGTGATCAAAACGCTCCCAGCGATTCAAATCATTTCATTTCTTCGCAATCGATTCTCTCCACTGGCCTGGGCCAGTAGTCATTGGCTCTGCCGTGAGACTTCAACGCCATCGAAATCAATTCAGTGTCCTTGTTGACGAGCGTGCGCGCTGACGGTCACTGTTGTCGGATATGTTTGAGGGAGAGAACTCAACGTCCCTTTGATGTTCTTTTAAATCTCGTCCAATATGACAGCGCCGCAGAAGCGATTGATCCGATCAGGGCCGCGATTTAAAATCAATATTTGGGTGGAACTCTCGATTTTAAACTTTCGTGACGGCAAGGATTCATATTCTTAGGTTCTTTCGGTAAAGTCACTTAGGTGAAACATTAAAATTTATGAAAGCAAAATAAAATAATGCTTGCCACAGGCTGAGTCACAAACCGTACCTCTCTCCATAACAAAGGCTCACCCTCTTGTGAATAACAAGTATAACCCGTAAAAACAAAGCGTTTCACTCTAAATCCTTGATGTGCGTGGCGGCTAGAGTCCTCTCGTCCTCTGGCTTGAGATGGCTGCCACCTATGGGTCAGATGATTGCATTGCACCATTAAGCAATTGGGAATTAAATATCAAAAAAAATTCCTTAAAAGTGGAAAATTTAGGAAAAAATTTCACGAACATCAATTGTCACGCACAACGAGTCTGTGTGCAAAATGTCAGCTCGATTGGATCGCGGGAAGTGGGTTAAAGAACGACCGAAAGATTTGCACGGTCGTAAGCGCGCAAGCAAGCAAGCAAGTGAACTTAATATAAAGGATTTTTTTTAAAAAAGCATCTCACTTTGACAAAATAATTGATGCTTCTTTCGGTAACGTCACGCAGATCTAAACCATATAACGAGTTTAAAAGAATAAAAATAAAGTGAATTAAAAAAGTAAAAATAATAGTTCACTGCTTGAGCACGCGCGCAAGCAAGCAAACTTAATATAAAGGATTTAAAAAGAGATTTGTGTTGATGTGATCGTGGTTATGGTTGCACCTTATTCAGGCTCAACGGCCAGGGTCACGTGGGGTATTCCGCAAGTCTGGGCGACTGTGAGGGCGGCTCAAGCCGGCGTGAGTAGGTGACACGTTGAGTTTGATAAGGGCACCACGGGGTGACCAGCCCCTCCCCACCCAGCCCCTCGACACCCAGCCCCTCCCCACCCACCCAGCCCCACCCAGCCCCTCCACCCAGCCCCTCCCCACCCAGCCCCTCCCCGCCCCCTCCCCACCCAGCCCCTCCCCACCCAGCCCCTCCCCACCCAGCCCCTCCCCGCCCCTCCCCACCCAGCCCCTCCCCACCCAGCCCCACCCCACCCAGCCCCTCCCCGCCCCTTTCCCACCCAGCCCCTCCCCGCCCTGCCCCTCCCCACCCCCTCCCCACCCAGCCCTCCCCACCCAGCCCACCCTCCCCACCCCCACCCCACCCAGCCCCACCCCACCCTCCCCACACAGCCCCTCCCCTCCCCACCCTCCCCACCCAGCCCCTCTCCACCCAACCCACCCACCCCCTCCCCCCCTCCCCACCCAGCCCCTCCACCCAGCCCCTCCCCACCCACCCAGCCCCACCCAGCCCCACCCAGCCCCTCCACCCAGCCACTCCCTACCCACCCAGCCCCACCCCTCACCCAGCCCCTCCCCACCCCTCCCCACCCAGCCCCTCCACCCAGCCCCTCCACTCAGCCCCCCCACCCAGCCCCACCCTCCCCACCCAGCCCATCCCCACCCAGCCCCTCCCCACCCCTCCCCACCCAGCCCCTCCACTCAGCCCCCCCACCCAGCCCCACCCTCCCCACCTAGCCCATCCCCACCCAGCCCTCCCCACACTCCCCACCCAGCCCCTCCCCTCCCTCTACACCCAGCCCCTCCCCACCCAGCCCCCCCACCCAGCCCCTCCCCCCCCTCCCCACCCAGCCCCTCTCCACCCACCCACCCAGCCCCTCCACCCAGCCCCTCCCCACCCAGCCCTCCCCACCCAGCCCCTCCCCCCCCTCCCCACCCAGCCCCTCTCCACCCACACACCCAGCCCCTCCACCCAGCCCCTCCCCACCCAGCCCCTCCCCACCCAGCCCCTCCCCACCCAGCCCCTCCCCTCCCCGCCCCTCCCCACCCAGCCCCTCCCCACCCCCCACCCCCTCCCCACCCAGCCCCTCCCCACCCAGCCCACCCTCCCCACCCCCACCCCACCCAGCCCCACCCAGCCCTCCCTCCCCACCCAGCCCCTCCGTGCACGACGGACGGACACAACAATCCCTGTGTGCTGGTGTAACAGGAGGTTCTCCTGCCACGGAGACATCTCGTGGATCCGCTCGTCAACACAACAGCGGCGCGTTCAAGCGGTGAACTATTATTTTTAATTTTTAAATTCACTTTATTTCTATTCGTTTAACCTCGTTATATGGTTTAGATCTGCGTGACGTTACGAAAGAACCATCGAATATTTTGTCAAAGTGAGAGGCTTATTTTTTTTTAAATCCTTTATATTAAGTTCACTTGCTTGCTTGCTTAGGACCGTGCAAATCTTTCGGTCGTTTTTTAACCCACTTCCCGTGATCCAATCGAGCTGACTTTTTGCACACAGACTCGTTGTGCGTGACAATTAATGTTCGTGAAATTTTTTTCCTAAAATTTCACTTTTTAGTAAAAAAAAAAATGTCATATTTAATTTAAAATACCAATGTGATCAAAATGAAACTTTTACTCAAGAAAAACAGAAATGAATAATAAAATAAAACCGATGCCACGCATATAAAGGATTTAGAGTGAAAAACTTTGTTTTTAAATCCTTTATATTAAGTTTGCTTGCTTGCTTAGGACCGTGCAAATCTTTCGGCCGTTTTTAACCCACTTCCCGTGATCCAATCGAGCTGACATTCTGCACACAGACTCGTTGTGCGAGACAATTAATGTTCGTGAAAAAAATTTCCAAAATTTTCCACTTTTTAGGCAAAAATAAATAATATTTAATTCCAATTGCTTAATGGTGCAGACAATCATGTGACCCATAGGTGGCAGCCATCTCAAGCCAGAGGACGAGAGGACTCTAGCCGCCACGCATATAAAGGATTTAGAGTGAAACACTTTGTTTTTACGGGTTATACTTGTTAAATACTTTATATTAAGTTCGCTTGCTTGCTTGCTTAGGACCGTGCAAATCTTTCGGTCGTTTTTAACCCACTTCCCGTGATCCAATGGAGCTGACATTTTGCACACAGACTCGTTGTGCGAGACGATTCATGTTCGTGAAATTTTTCCTAAATTTTCCACTTGTAAGGAAATTTTTGATATTTAATTCCAATTGCTTAATACTGGCAGACAATCATCTGACCCATAGGTGGCAGCCATCTCAAGCCAGAGGACGAGAGGACTCTAGCCGCCACGCATATAAAGGATTTATAGTGAAAACTTTGTTTTTACGGGTTATACTTGTTAAATCCTTTATATTAAGTTCACTTGCTTGCGCGCTTAGGACCGTGCAAATCTTTCGGTCGTTTTTTAACCCACTTCCCGTGATCCAATCGAGCTGACATTTTGCACACAGACTCGTTGTGCATGACAATTGATTTAGTGAAAAAAAATTAGCAAAATGTTACACTTTTTAGGACAAAAATATTATATTTAATTACCAATTGCTTAATGGTGCAATGCAATCATCTGACCCATAGGTGGCAGCCATCTCAAGCCAGAGGACGAGAGGACTCTAGCCGCCACTCACATAAAGAATGATTTATAGTGAAACACTTTGTTTTGAAGGGTTATATTTGTTTGTTACCGATTTGCCGTGTCGGATGCTGTACGTTTGTTGCGTCACATTTATAAATAATAATGCGATAAACAAGCAAGAAACAACTCTTACACGAACACAAACAACAACAACAACAACCCTCCTGCTGCTGCTGCTGCTGCTGGGGCCACAGCGGGCCACGTGTTACACTGCATCGTCTAGCTAGTGAGGCGTAGCAGTGTCTGTGTGTAGTAGTAGTGTCTGTGTGTGTCTGTGTGTGTGTCTGTGTGTGTCTGTGTGTGTGTCTGTGTGTGTAGTAGTATCTGTGTGAGTAGTAGTGTGTCTGTGTGTGTAGTAGTATCTGTGTGTAGTAGTAGTGTCTGTGTGTAGTAGTAGTGTCTGTGTGTAGTAGTAGTGTCTGTGTGTAGTAGTAGTGTCTGTGTGAGTAGTAGTGTCTGTGTGAGTAGTAGTGTGTCTGTGTGTGTGTCTGTGTGTGTCTGTGTGTGTGTCTGTGTGTGTCTGTGTGTGTGTCTGTGTGTGTAGTAGTATCTGTGTGAGTAGTAGTGTGTCTGTGTGTGTAGTAGTATCTGTGTGTAGTAGTAGTGTCTGTGTGTAGTAGTAGTGTCTGTGTGTAGTAGTAGTGTCTGTGTGTAGTAGTAGTGTCTGTGTGTAGTAGTAGTGTCTGTGTGAGTAGTAGTGTGTCTGTGTGTGTGTGTGTGTCTGTGTGTGTCTGTGTGTGTCTGTGTGTGTAGTAGTGTGTCTGTGTGTGTGTCTGTGTGTGTCTGTGTGTGTGTCTGTGTGTGTAGTAGTATCTGTGTGAGTAGTAGTGTGTCTGTGTGTGTAGTAGTATCTGTGTGTAGTAGTAGTGTCTGTGTGTAGTAGTAGTATCTGTGTGTAGTAGTAGTGTCTGTGTGTAGTAGTAGTGTCTGTGTGTAGTAGTAGTGTCTGTGTGTAGTAGTAGTGTCTGTGTGAGTAGTAGTGTCTGTGTGAGTAGTAGTGTGTCTGTGTGTGTGTCTGTGTGTGTCTGTGTGTGTGTCTGTGTGTGTCTGTGTGTGTGTCTGTGTGTGTAGTAGTATCTGTGTGAGTAGTAGTGTGTCTGTGTGTGTAGTAGTGTCTGTGTGTAGTAGTAGTGTCTGTGTGTAGTAGTAGTGTCTGTGTGTAGTAGTAGTGTCTGTGTGTAGTAGTAGTGTCTGTGTGTGTCTGTGTGTGTCTGTGTGTGTGTCTGTGTGTGTCTGTGTGTGTGTCTGTGTGTGTAGTAGTATCTGTGTGAGTAGTAGTGTGTCTGTGTGTGTGTCTGTGTGTGTCTGTGTGTGTGTGTGTGTCTGTAGTAGTATCTGTGTGAGTAGTAGTGTGTCTGTGTGTGTGTCTGTGTGTGTCTGTGTAGTGGTTGTAGTGTGTGTGTCTGTTGTGTGAGTCTCTGTGAGTATCTGTGTGAGTAGTAGTGTGTATGTGTGTGTATCTGTGTGTGTGTCTGTGTGTGTGTGTGAGTGGTAGGTGTGTGTGTGTGTATCTGTGTGTGTGTCTGTGTGTGTGTGTGAGTGGTAGGTGTATGTGTGTGTATCTGTGTGTGTGTCTGTGTGTGTGTGTGAGTGGTAGGTGTGTGTGTGTGTATCTGTGTGTGTGTCTGTGTGTGTGTGTGAGTGGTAGGTGTGTGTGTGTGTATCTGTGTGTGTGTCTGTGTGTGTCTGTGTGTAGTAGTGTCTGTTGTGTGAGTCTCTGTGAGTCTGTGTGAGTAGTAGTGTGTCTGTGTGTGTGTCTGTGTGTGTGTCTGTGTGTGTAGTAGTATCTGTGTGAGTAGTAGTGTGTCTGTGTGTGTGTCTGTGTGTGTCTGTGTAGTGGTTGTAGTGTGTGTGTCTTTGTGTGTGTCTGTTGTGTGAGTCTCTGTGAGTCTCTGTGTGAGTAGTAGTGTGTGAGTGTGTGTGTCTGTGTGTGTGTCTGTGTGTGTGTAGTAGTGAGTAGTAGTGTCTGTGTGTGTGTCTGTGTGTGTGTCTGTGTGAGTAGTAGTGTGTGAGTGTGTGTGTCTGTGTGTGTGTCTGTGTGTGTGTCTGTGTGTGTGCATCTGTGTGTGTGTCTGTGTGTGTGTCTGTGTGTGTGTCTGTGTGTGTCTGTGTGTGTGTCTGTGTGTCTGTGTGTGTCTGTGTGTGTGTCTGTGTGTATCTATGTGTGTATCTGTGTGTGTCTGTGTGTGTCTCTGTGTGTGTGTCTGTGTGTGTGTCTGTGTGTATCTATGTGTGTATCTGTGTGTGTCTGTGTGTGTCTGTGTGTGTGTCTGTGTGTGTGTAGTAGTGAGTAGTAGTGTCTGTTGTGTGAGTCTCTGTGAGTCTCTGTGTGTGTCTGTGTGTGTGCATCTGTGTGTGTGTCTGTGTGTGTGTAGTAGTGAGTAGTAGTGTCTGTTGTGTGAGTCTCTGTGTGTGTCTGTGTGTGTGTCTGTGTGTGTATCTGTGTGTGTGTCTGTGTGTGTGCATCTGTGTGTGTGTAGTAGTGAGTAGTAGTGTCTGTGTGTGTGTCTGTGTGTGTGTCTGTGTGTGTGTAGTAGTGAGTAGTAGTGTCTGTTGTGTGAGTCTCTGTGTGTGTCTGTGTGTGTGTCTGTGTGTGTGTCTGTGTGTGTGTCTGTGTGTGTGCATCTGTGTGTGTGTAGTAGTGAGTAGTAGTGTCTGTGTGTGTGTCTGTGTGTGTGTAGTAGTGAGTAGTAGTGTCTGTTGTGTGAGTCTCTGTGTGTGTCTGTGTGTGTGTCTGTGTGTGTGTCTGTGTGTGTGTCTGTGTGTGTGTCTGTGTGTGTGCATCTGTGTGTGTGTAGTAGTGAGTAGTAGTGTCTGTTGTGTGAGTATCTGTGAGTCTCTGTGTGAGTAGTAGTGTGTCTGTGTGTGTGTCTGTGTGTGTGTCTGTGTGTGTGTCTGTAGTAGTATCTGTGTGAGTAGTAGTGTGTCTGTGTGTGTGTCTGTGTGTGTCTGTGTAGTGGTTGTAGTGTGTGTGTCTTTGTGTGTGTCTGTTGTGTGTGTCTGTTGTGTGAGTCTCTGTGAGTATCTGTGTGAGTAGTAGTGTGTCTGTGTGTGTATCTGTGTGTGTGTCTGTGTGTGTGTGTGAGTGGTAGGTGTGTGTGTGTGTCTGTGTGTGTGTCTGTGTGTGTGTCTGTGTGTGTGTCTGTGTGTGAGTGGTAGGTGTGTGTGTGTGTATCTGTGTGTGTGTGTATCTGTGTGTGTGTCTGTGTGTGTGTCTGTGTGTGTGTCTGTGTGTGTGTCTGTGTGTGTGTGAGTGGTAGGTGTGTGTGTGTGTCTGTGTGTGTGTCTGTGTGTGTTGTCTGTGTGTGTGTCTGTGTGTGTGTCTGTGTGTGTGTGAGTGGTAGGTGTGTGTGTGTGTCTGTGTGTGTGTCTGTGTGTGTGTCTGTGTGTGTGTCTGTGTGTGTGTGTGAGTGGTAGGTGTGTGTGTGTGTCTGTGTGTGTGTCTGTGTGTGTGTTGTGTGTGTGTCTGTGTGTGTGTGTGTGTGTGTGTGGTGTTGTGTGTGTGTCTGTGTGTGTGTGGTGGTGTGTGTGTGTGTGTCTGTGTGTGTGTCTGTGTGTGTGTGTGTGTGAGTGGTAGGTGTGTGTGTGTGTCTGTGTGTGTGTCTGTGTGTGTGTCTGTGTGTGTGGTGTGTGTGTGGTTGTGTGTGTGTGTGTTCTGTGTGTGTGTTGTGTGTGTGTCTGTGTGTGTGTCTGTGTGTGTGTGTGAGTGGTAGGTGTGTGTGTGTGTCTGTGTGTGTGTCTGTGTGTGTGTCTGTGTGTGAGTGGTGGTGTGTGTGTGGTCTGTGTGTGTGTGTGTGGTGGTGTGTGAGTGGTAGGTGTGTGTGTGTCTGTGTGTGTCTGTGTGTGTGTGTGAGTGGTAGGTGTGTGTGTATCTGTGTGTGTGTCTGTGTGTGTGTGTGAGTGGTAGGTGTGTGTGTATCTGGTGTGTCTGTGTGTGTCTGTGTGTGTGTCTGTGTGTGTGTGTGAGTGGTAGGTGTGTGTGTGTGTGAGTGGTAGGTGTGTGTGTGTCTGTGTGTGTGTCTGTGTGTGTGTGTGAGTGGTAGGTGTGTGTGTATCTGTGTGTGTGTCTGTGTGTGTGTGTGAGTGGTAGGTGTGTGTGTATCTGTGTGTGTGTCTGTGTGTGTGTCTGTGTGTGTGTGTGTGTGTGTGGTGGTAGGTGTGTGTGTGTGAGTGGTGTGAGTGTGTGTGTGTGTCTGTGTGTGTGTGTGTGTGTGT
>WFAB01002885.1:0-24939 GCA_018977245.1 Lethenteron camtschaticum | reverse complement strand
TAGAGACCCATAGACTCACTTAGAGACCCATAGACTCAGTAAGAGACCCATAGACTACATACAGACCTATAGACTCACATAGAGACTCATAGACTCACACAGAGACCCATAGACTCACATAGAGACCCATAGACTCACTTAGAGACCATAGACTCACCTAGAGACCCATAGACTCACATAGAGACCCATAGACTTCACTTAGAGACCATAGACTCACAGAGGACCCATAGACTCACTTAGAGACCCATTAGACTCACACAGAGACCCATAGACTCACATAGAGACCCATAGACACTCACATAGAGACCCATAGACTCACTTAGAGACCATAGACTCACCTAGAGACCCATAGACTCACATAGAGACCCATAGACTCACTTAGAGACCCATAGACTCACGTAGAGACCCATAGACTTATATAGAGACCCATAGACTCACAAGAGACCCATAGACACTCACATAAGAGACCCATAGACTCACTTAGAGAACCCATAGACTCACATAGAGACCATAGACTCATTTAGAGACCTATAGACTCACCATAGATACTCATAGACTCACACAGAGACCCATAGACTCACATAGAGACCATAGACTCACTTAGAGACCCATAGACTCACCTAGAGACCCGTAAACTCACGTAGAGACCCATAGACTCACATAGAGACCCATAGACTCAGTAGAGACCCATAGACTCACATAGAGACCCATAGACTCACATAGAGACCCATAGACTCACATAGACCCATAGACTCACATAAGAGACCCATAGACTCACCAATAGAGACCCATAGACTCACTTAGAGACCCATAGACTCACATAGAGACCCATAGACTCAGTAAGAGACCATAGACTCACATAGAACCCATAGACTCACATAGAGACCCATAGACTCACGTAGAGACCCATAGACTCACATAGAGACCCATAGACTCACATAGAGACCCATAGACTAACATAGAGACCCATAGACTCACTTAGACACTCATATACTCACGTAGAGACACTTAGACTCACGTAGAGAGACATCACTCAAACCCATATCGTCACACACACACACGTGACACAAAGACTCACAATGGAAATCCACAGACTCACTCAAACCCATATAGACACACACACACGTGACACACAGAGACTCACAATGGAAAACCCACAAACTCACTCAAACCCATATAGACACACACACACACATGAGAGAACAGACACTCACATTAGAAATCCACAGACTCACTCAAACCCATAGACATACACAACACGAGAGAGACACAGAGACTCACAATGAAATCCACAGACTCACTCAAACCCATATAGACACACACACACACGTGACACACAGAGACTCACAATTGAAATCCACAGACTCACTCAAACCCATATAGACACACACACACACGTGACACACAGAGACTCACAATGGAAACCCACAGACTCACTCAAACCCATATAGTCACACCACACACCACACGTGACACACAGAGACTCACAATGAAATCCCACGACTCACTCAAACCCATATAGCACACACACACACACGTGACACACAGAGACTCACAATGAAATCCACAGACTCACTCAAACCCATATAGACACACACACATGTGAGACACAGAGACTCACAATGAAATCCACAGACTCACTCAAACCCCATATGGACACAAACCCAATAGTCACACCACACAATGAGACACAGAGACTCACAATGGGAATCACGAAGACTCACTCAAACCCATATGGACACAAACACATATAGACACACACACGTGTGCACAGAGACTCACAATTGAAATCCACAGACTCACTCAAACCATATAGACACACACACACGTGACACAGAGACTCACAACGAAATCCACAGACTCACTCAAACCCATATAGTCACACACACGACACAGAGACCAAATTGAACACAGACTCACTCAACCCATATAGACACAAACCCATATAGACACAAACCCAGTATAGACACACACACAAACACGTGAACACAGAGACTCACAATTGAATCCACAGACTCACTCAAACCCATATAGACACAAACCCATATAGACACAAACCCATATAGACACACACACAAACACGTGAGACACAGAGACTCACAATTGAATCCACAGACTCACTCAAACCCATATAGACACAAACCCATATAGACACAAACCATATAGGACACACACAAAACACGTAAGACACAGAGACACTCGCATACAACTTGCATCCTTTGTTCTCTCTCTCTCGAGAGAGAGAGAGACAAACCCTTTATGGGCATGTATTGAGATGCTGGCACATGCTGGTACCACCTCTATAATCAATACCTGGCAACTCCTTTCAGTGCCCTACCTTATTACAGACAAATTTAGACCTTATTGGTCAACCCGTGCCACTTATAAATTTCAACGTTCATCCTACAGTCACATCACAGGAGAAAACACACAAATAGACCACAACCACGACTACACTCACCACTAGTACACTCATCACTAGTACACCCACCACTACACCCACCACTACACTCACCACTAGTACACCCACCACTACACTCACCACTACACCACCACTACACTCACCACTACACTCACCACTAGTACACTCACCACTACACTCACCACTACACCCACCACTACACTCACCACTACACCCACCACTACACTCACCACTAGTACACCCACCACTACACTCACCACTACACCCACCACTACACTCACCACTACACCCACCACTACACTCACCACTACACTCACCACTACACTCACCACTAGTACACCCACCACTACACTCACCACTAGTACACCCACCACTACACTCACCACTAGTACACTCACCACTACACTCACCACTACACCCACCACTACACTCACCACCACACCCACCACTACACTCACCACTACACTCACCACTAGTACACCCACCACTACACTCACCACTACACTCACCACTACACCCACCACTACACTCACCACTAGTACACTCACCACTACACTCACCACTACACCCACCACTACACTCACCACTAGTACACCCACCACTACACCCACCACTACACTCACCACTACACTCACCACTACACCCACCACTACACTCACCACTAGTACACCCACCACTACACTCACCACTAGTACACCCACCACTACACTCACCACTAGTACACTCACCACTAGCACACTCACTACTACACTCACCACTACACTCACCACTAGTACACTCACCACTACACTCACCACTACACTCACCACTAGTACACCCACCACTACACTCACCACTACACTCACCACTACACTCACCACTAGTACACCCACCACTACACTCACCACTAGTACACCCACCACTACACTCACCACTAGTACACTCACCACTAGCACACCCACCACTACACTCACCACTAGTACACCACCACTACACCCACCACTACACTCACCACTAGTACACTCACCACTACACTCACCACTAGTACACTCACCACTACACTCACCACTACACCACCACTAGTACACCCACCATACACTCACCACTACACTCACCACTACACTCACCACTAGTACACCCACCACTACACTCACCACTAGTACACCCACCACTACACTCACCACTAGTACACCACCACTACACTCACCACTAGTACACTCACCACTAGTACACTCACCACTAGCACACTCACTACTACACTCACCACTACACTCACCACTACTACACTCACCACTACACTCACCACTAGTACACCCACCACTACACTCACACACTACACCCACCACTACACTCACCACTACACTCACCACTACACTCACCACTACACTCACCACTACTACACTCACCACTACACTCACCACTAGTACATTCACCACTACTACACTCAGCACTAGTACACTCACCACTACACTCACCACTACACTCACCACTACACTCACCACTAGCACACTCACTACTACACTCACCACTACACTCACCACTACACCCACCACTACACTCACCACTACTACACTCACCACTACACTCACCACTACACTCACCACTACACCCACCACTACACTCACCACTACTACACTCACCACTACACTCACCACTACACTCACCACTACTACACTCAGCACTAGTAACTCACCACTAGCACACCACTACTACACTCACCACTACACTCACCACTAGTACACCCACCACTACACTCACCACTACACTCACCACTACACTCACCACTACACTCACCACTACACTCACCACTAGTACACCCACCACTACACTCACCACTACACTCACCACTACACTCACCACTACACTCACCACTACACTCACCACTAGTACACCCACCACTACACCACCACTACACTCACCACTAGTACACTCAGCACTAGTACACTCACCACTAGCACACTCACTACTACACTCACCACTACACTCACCACTACACTCACCACCACTACACTCACCACTACACCCACCACTACACTCACCACTACTACACTCACCACTACACTCACCACACCATACCTGTCAACCCCTTCTCAGGCCCTACCAATTCAGACTTAATTGGTCACCCCGTGCCACTTATAAACATCAACGTTCATCCTACAAAGTCCCCATCGCAAGGGAGAAACACAATTATTTTCTGCCCGCATTGAAACGGCTTCACGCCATGTAGACCTGAAAACTCAATTTCCCTGTACAACAATACGGGGTTAAACCAAGTGGGTTGACACGGTACGCCCGTTAAAACGCAGATGAGTGCATCATTATAACACACAACACAATGCCGTTATAACACAGAAAGCGCGCCGTTGTGATGCCGCGAAACGGCGCCGGTTTTAACAGCGGAAGGCGTGGACATTTACAGCAGCAGTCAAATGCTATTGACGCGTAATGTTTTATTGTAAATGTGGAGCGGAATAACCGTAGCAATAAGGAGACAAATCCATGCGACCCCAGGGAAAGAGAGAGACACGCAAACTCCAAATATACAGCAGCAGGCGTCAGGGTCCAGGTCGAACCCACGATCCTCCTGTATACCAGGAGAGGTAGTTAACATCTCCTAGCCACCGTGATGAAGATGATGATGAGAGAGAGACACGCAAACTCCAAATATACAGCAGCAGGCGTCGTCAGGGTTCAAGATCGAACCCACGACCTCCTGTACACCAGGCGAGGTAGTCAACATCCCCTATCCACCGTGTCTACAGGCATAGTCAGGGTCTGGGATCGAACACACGACCTCCTGTATACCAGGAGAGGTAGTTAACATCTCCTAGCCACCGTGATGAAGATGATGATGAGAGAGACACGCAAACTCCAAATATACAGCAGCAGGCGTCGTCAGGGTGGGGATCGAACTCACGACCTCCTGTATACCAGGCGAGGTAGTTAACATCTCCTAGCCACCGTGATGATGATGATGAGAGAGAGACACGCAAACTTCAAATATACAGCAGCAGGCATCGTCAGGGTTTGGGATCGAACCCACGACCTCCTGTATACAGGCGAGGTAGTTAACATCTCCTAGCCACCGTGATGATGATGATGAGAGAGAGACACGCAAACTCCAAATATACAGCAGCAGGCATCGTCAGGGTTTGGATCGAACCCACGACCTCCTGTATACCAGGCGAGGTAGTTAACATCTCCTAGCCACCGTGATGAAGATGATGAGAGACAGGGAGACACGCAAACTCCAAATATACAGCAGCAGGCGTCGTCAGGGTTTGGGATCGAACCCACGACCTCCTGTATACCAGGCGAGGTAGTTAACATCTCCTAGCCACCGTGATGATGATGATGAGAGAGAGACACGCAAACTTCAAATATACAGCAGCAGGCATCGTCAGGGTTTTGGGATCGAACCCACGACCTCCTGTATACCAGGCGAGGTAGTTAACATCTCCCTAGCCACCGTGACGCCCCTCCTTGTGGCTGTGTTAGCGGTGTGCGAGCGGCTTGCAGCTTCAACTTGCTTAATTCCGCTACGACCCTCAAAACGAAATTCACTGCCCGGCGTTTGACAGCCGAGGTGGTTGTGGTGGTGGTGGGGGGGGAGTATGTGTGGGGGGGGTGGGGGGTGGGGGGCAGGGGGGGGCCCAGTGGGTGGGTGTTGTTGGCGATGTTGGATGAGGGCACTCTATATTTATTTATAATATTTATTTATTTATTTTCTTTCTGTTCTCGTTCACAGTCAAGGTCACCCCCGGCGATGATGCACGTCTGAAATCTATCCAGCGGGTCTCCGTGCCTCTGTGACCCCCCACCGACCAGCCCCCCCCCCCCACTACCTCCCCCCACTAGCCACCCCCCACTACCCTCCCCCCCACTAGCCCCCCCCCTCCCCCCACCTTTCCGTGTCCAGCCGAGAGCGTGACCTTACAATGACGCCTCGAGTCGTGACCCAGGGAGGCGTCAGAAGAGATCGGTCATAGTCCGGTGGGCACCCCCCACTCACCCCCCCCACTCACCCCCCCCACTCACCCCCCCCTCGCCCCCACCCTCCACCACCACCCCTCACTCACCCCCCTCCACTCGCCCCCCCCACCACTCGCCCCCATCCTCCACCCCCCCCCGGACCACCTCCCCCCCCCTCCCAACTCAACTCGGCGCCTGAGATTTAGAGCTGCGAATAACAACCAACATCGAGGAAATTTCTGCAACCAACTCACCCACCACTCACCCAATACTCACCCACCACTCACCCAATACTCACCCACCACTCACCCAATACTCACCCACCACTCACCCACCCACTCACCTACACACCACTCACCCACCACTCACCCACCACTCACCTACACACCACTCACCCACCACTCACCCACCACTCACACCCACCACTCACCACCCACTCACCTACACACCCACCACTCACCCACCACTCACCTACACACCACTCACCCCACCACTCACCCACCACTCACCTACACACCACTCACCCACCACTCACCCACCACTCACCCACCACTCACACCCACCACTCACCACCCCACTCACCTACACACCACTCACCCACCACTCACCTACACACCACTCACCCACCACTCACCCACCACTCACCCACCACTCACCACCCACTCACCCACCACTCACCACTCACCACCCACTCATCCACCACTCACCCACCACTGACCACTCACCCACCACTCACCCACACACCTACACACCACTCCACCCTCCACCCACCCACCACTCCACCACCACTCACCCACCACTCACCCACCACCCACTCACCACTCACCACCACCCACTCACTACTCACCACCACTCACCCCTCCACTCACCCACCACTGACCACTCACCCACCACTCACCCACACACCTACACACCACTCACCCACCACTCACCCACCACTCACCTACACACCACTCACCCCACCACCACCCACCACTCACCCACCACTCACCACACACCATCACCCACCACCACCACTCACCCACCACTCACCCACCACCCACCCACCACCCACCACCCACCCACCACCCACCCACCACTCACCACCCCCACACACCCACCACCCACCACCACCCACTCACCCACCCACCACCCCACCACCACCCAACCACCCACACCACCACCCACTCACCACCCACCCACCACACACCCACCACCCACCACCCACCCACCACACCACCCACTACCTACCACCCACCAACCCACCACCCACCCACACCCACCCACCACTCACCCACCCACTCACCTACACACCACTCACCCCACCCACCACCCACCCACACCCACCACCCACCACCCACCCACCACCACCCCACCACCCACTCACCACCCACACACCCACTACCACACCACCCTCCACCACCCACCACCCATCCACCACCCACCATCCGCCCACCACCCACCCACCACCCACCCCACCACCACCCACAACCCACCCACCCACCCCACCACCACCCACCCACCACCCCCACCACCCACCACCCCCACCACCCCACCACCCACCACCACCCACCCACCACCCACCCAAACCCACCCACACCCACCACCCACCCACCCACCACCCACCACCCACCACCACCCCACCCACCACCCACCACCCACCACCCACCACCACCACCCACCACCCACCCCACCCCACCCACCCCACACACCCACTACCCACCACCCACCACCCTCCCACCACCCACCACCACACACCCACACCCACCACCCACCCACCACCCACCACCACCCACCATCCGCCCACCACCCACCCACCACCCACAACCCACCCACCACCCACCATCCCCCACCACCCACCCACCACCCACCATCCACCCACCCACAACCCACCCACCACCCACTACCCACAACCCACCCACCACCCACCACCCACAACCCACCCACAACCCACCCACCACCCACCCACCCACCACCCACTTACCCACAACCCACCCACCACCCACCACCCACCCACCACCCACCCACCACCCACGTGGCCCAAATCGCTTTGGGAAGGTGCCTTAATTTGGCTTTTTTAGATCCACGCCTTAACACTTTCCAACAACGAGAAAAAAAAAAACACGCGAGTATTACTCTGCTGTCATCGTTGTCGTCATCATTGTCTTTGTTGTTGTTGTTGTTGTTGTTTTATTCAGCTAGTACAACCAGGAAAGCCTCATCACCGACTCTGTCAGGGTGACGACACAGATGACGATGACGACACAGATGACGATGAAACAGATAATGATGACGACACCGACGACGACGACACAGATGATGATGACGACACAGATGACGATGACACAGACGATGATGATGACACAGATGTCGATGACACAGACAGTGATGACGACACAGATGATGATGATGACGACGATGACACAGATGATGATGACGACACAGATGATGATGATGATGACGACGATGACACAGATGATGATGACGACACAGATGTCGATGACACAGATGACGATGACGACACAGATGATGATGACGACACAGACGGTGATGACGACACAGATGACGATGACACAGATGATGATGACGACACAGATGTCGATGACACAGATGACGATGACGACACAGATGATGATGACGACACAGACGGTGATGACGACACAGATACGATGACACAGATGACGATGACGACACAGATGACGATGACACAGATGATGATGACGACACAGATGATGATGACGACACAGATGACGATGACACAGACAGTGACGATGACACAGACGATGATGACACAGATGACGACACCACAGACGATGACGATCACGACCAAGGCGGTGACGTTGCAGGGTTAAGGAGCTCGCTGCGAGCACGGCAAACTCATCCCTCACGGACGGTGACGACGACAACGATGACGATGACACAGATGATGATGACGACACATACGGTGATGACGACACAGATGATGATGACACAGTTGATGATGACGACGACACAGATGATGACGATGACACAGGCTGTGATGACGAGACAGATGACGATGACACAGATGATGATGACGACGACGATGACACAGATAATTATGACGACACAGATGATGATGATGACACCGACGACGACACAGATGACAGTGATGACGACACAGATGACGATGACACAGACGGTGATGACGACACAGATGATGATGACGACACAGATGATGATGAAACAGTTGATGATGACGACGACGACACAGATGATGATGACGACACAGATGACGATGACACAGACGGTGATGACGACAGAGATGACGACGACACAGACGGTGATGACGACACAGATGACGATGACACAGATGATGATGAAACAGTTGATGATGATGATGACGACGATGATGACACAGATGATGATGACGACACAGATGACGATGACACAGATGACGGTGATGACGACGATGATGACGATGACACAGACGGTGATGACGACACAGATGACGATGACACAGACGACGATGACACAGATGATGACGACAGAGATCATGACGACACAGACGGTGATGACGACACAGATGACGACGACACAGACGGTGATGACGACACAGATGACGACGACACAGACGGTGATGACGACACAGACGATCACGACCAAGGCGGTGACGCTGCGGGGTTAAGGAGTTAAGGAGCTCGCTGCGGACACGGCAGACTCATCCCTCCGCCCATCGATTTCGCTCCTCTGCCATCATTCCTCACTGAGGTCAAAGCTCGCCACAAAGGTGACCCCCATTGGGGGGATTGGGGGGGTTAGGGGGATAGGGGGGAGGGGGGAGGGGGATAGGGGGGAGGGGTGGGAGCGTGGGGGAGGGTCTTGCAAGAAAAATGAGAATCGGGGAGATTGAGTGAGCCGATGATTATCCGACGATTCCCCCCTCCCCCCCTCCCCCACTCCCCCCCTCCCCCCTCCCCCCTCCCCCCTCCCCCACTCCCCCCCCTTAAGCTACGAACGAGACCCACATCAATCCACTGCTGGATGAAAACCTTCCGCGTGACGCGTCGGTCACGTGAGGGTTTGTTGTTGTTGTTCTTGGTTCTTTCGGTAAAGTCACGTAGAAGGGAAATAATAAAATTATAAAAATAAAACATAATAATTCAAACGCTGTCGCCTCGACAGACCTGGTCTTCACCTGAGGACGGCTGCTTGCGTTGTGGCCGAAACGTCGTGAGAATTATTTTATTATGTTTTATTTTTATTATTTCATTATTTCCCTTCTACGTGACTTTACCGAAAGAACCAAGAAGATGAATCCCTGCAGTCACGAAAGCTTTAAATCGAAAAAAAAGATGATGTTGATGATGTAGATGTTGATGATGTTGATGATGATGATGAAGATGTTGATGATGATGTTGATGATGATGTTGATGTTAATGATGATGATGTTGATGATATTGATGATGTGAATGACGCTGTCTTTCCGACAGACATGTTCTTCACCTGAGGACGGCTGCTTGCGTTGTGGCCGAAACGTCGTGAGAATTATTGTATTATGTTTTATTTTTATTATTTTATTATTTTCCTTCTACGTGACTTCACCGAAAGAATCAAGAAGACGAATCCCTGCAGCCACGAAAGAAGCTTTAAATCGAAATTTTATTGTTTTATTTTTATTATTTTATTATGTTCATGATTATTATTTTATTATGTTTTATTTTTATTATTTGATTATGTTTTATTTTGATTATGTTATTATGTTTTATCTTAAATATTTAACTATGTTTTATTTGTATTATTTTATTATGTTTTATTTGTATTATTTTATTACTTCCCTTCTACGGGACTTTACCGAAAGAACCAAGAAGATGAATGCCTGCAGTCACGAAAGCTTTAAATCGAAATTTTATTGTTTTATTTTTATTATTTTATTATGTTCATGATTATTATTTTATTATGTTTTATTTTATTATTTGATTATATTTTATTTTGATTATGGTATTATGTTTTATCTTAAATATTTAACTATGTTTTATTTGTATTATTTTATTATGTTTTATTTGTATTATTTTATTACTTCCCTTCTACGTGACTTCACCAAAAGAATCAAGAAGACGAATCCCTGCAGTCACGAAAGCTTTAAATCGAAATTTTATTGTTTTATTTTTATTATTTATTATGTTTTATGATTATTATTTTATTATGTTTTATTTTTATTATTTGATTATGTTTTATTTTGATTATGGTATTATGTTTTATCTTAAATATTTAACTATGTTTTATTTGTATTATTTTATTATGTTTTATTTGTATTATTTTATTACTTCCCTTCTACGTGACTTCACCGAAAGAACCAAGAAGATGAATCCCTGCAGTCACGAAAGAAGCTTTAAATCGAAAGTTGTTGTTGTTGCTGTTTGGAGCATACTTCACCACGCCGGTCACTGCGTTTTTGGTGAATGTGGAGGGGCGTTTGGGGGATAGGGCAGGGGCATGGTGGCCTGGACATGTTGAGATGTCGCTTGGGAAATTAAAAACAAAAGCGACAGTATCGACTCATAGAGACGCATGGAGACCCGTAGGCATGCATTGAGTCCCACAGCCATACATTAAAGACACAAGCAACAGTAGCTTGACCCTACAGATACATGGAGATACACAGATACCCATAGAGATGCACAGAGTCCCACAGAGATACATTAAAGACACAGGCCACAGTGGATGGACCCTACAGATACATGGAGATACACAGATACCCATAGAGATGCACAGAGTCCCAGAGAGATACATTAAAGACACAGGCCACAGTAGCTTGACCCTACAGATACATGGAGATACACAGATACCCATAGAGATGCACAGAGTCCCACAGAGATACATTAAAGACACAAGCCACATTAGTTGCACCCTGCAGATACATGGAGATACATAGAGTCCCAGAGAGATACATTAAAGACACAAGCCACAGTAGCTGGACCCTACAGATACATGGAGATACACAGATACCCATAGAGATGCACAGAGTCCCACAGAGATACATTAAAGACACAGGCCATAGTAGCTTGACCCTACAGATACATGGAGATACACAGATACCCATAGAGATGCACAGAGTCCCACAGAGATACATTAAAGACACAAGCCACATTAGTTGCACCCTGCAGATACATGGAGATACATAGAGTCCCAGAGAGATACATTAAAGAGACAAGCCACAGTAGCTTGACCCTACAGATACATGGAGATACACAGATACCCATAGAGATGCACAGAGTCCCAGAGAGATACATTAAAGACACAGGCCACAGTGGATGGACCCTGCAGATACATGGAGATACACAGATACCCATAGAGATGCACAGAGTCCCACAGAGATACATTAAAGACACAAGCCACATTAGTTGCACCCTGCAGATACATGGAGATACACAGATACCCATAGAGATGCACAGAGTCCCACAGAGATACATTAAAGACACAAGCCACATTAGTTGCACCCTGCAGATACATGGAGATACATAGAGTCCCAGAGAGATACATTAAAGACACAAGCCACAGTAGCTTGACCCTACAGATACATGGAGATACACAGATGCCCATAGAGATGCACAGAGTCCCAGAGAGATACATTAAAGACACAGGCCACATTAGTTGCACCCTGCAGATACATGGAGATACACAGATACCCATAGAGATGCATAGAGTCCCAGAGGGATACATTAAAGACACAGGCCACAGTAACTTGACCCTACAGATACATGGAGATACACAGATACTCATAGAGATGCACAGAGTCCCAGAGAGATACATTAAAGACACAAGCCGCAGTAGTTGGACCATGCAGATACATGGAGAATCTCCATGTATCTGTAGGGTGTTCTATTCTGGCAAATCGTATGTTGGTAGGCTGAAGAATTATACTACACTATACTACTATACACTACACTACTATACACTACACTATACACTACACTATACACTATTATACACTACACTACGATATACTACACTATACACTACACTATACTGAACTAAACACTACACTACTACACTATACACTACACTATACACTACACAACTATACACTACACTATACACTACACACTACACTATACACTACACTATACACCACTATACACTACTACACTATACACTACACTATACACTACACTATACACCACTATACACCACTATACACTACTACACTATACACTACTACACTATGCACCACTATACACTATATACTACTATACACCACTATACACTACACTATACACTACACTATACACTACACTATACACCACTATACACCACTATACACTATACACCACTATACACTACACTATACACTACACTACACACGACACTATACACTACACTACACACTACACTATACACTACACTACACACTACACTATACACTACACTATACACCACTATACACCACTATACACTATACACCACTATACACTACACTATACACCACTATACACGACACTATACACTACACTACACACGACACTATACACTACACTACACACTACACTATACACTACACTATACACTACACTACACACTACACTATACACTGCTATACACTGTACACTACACTATACACTACTATACACTACACTATACACTATACTACACACTACACTATACACTACACTATACACTACACTACACACTACACTAGTAACTAATTGGCGTTTTGTTTACGCGACAAATCCCTTACTAATTGGCCGTGTCGGGTGCTGGAGGGTTACGACGCAACATTTAAACGTCACGCGGTCTGTGCCAACATCCTTTGTCATGAACGACAGTGCTCGCGAAAGCCTCTTACGCGTTAAACGAAACCACTGTGTTGATTTTAAGATTTTGTGTCGGCAGGAATCCATTCTCTTTGGTTCTTTCGGTAAAGTCACGTGGGTAGAAATACAATAAAATAATGATAAATAAAATAGTTGTATTTTATTTCTACCCACGTGACTTTCCCGAAATAACCAAATAGAATTATCAAATTGTTCTGTTGATTTGAAGTTTTCGTGCCAGCAGGAATCCATTCTCTTTGGTTCTTTCGGTAAAGTCACGTGGGTAGAAATACAATAAAATAATGATAAATAAAATAGTTGTATTTTATTTCTACCCACGTGACTTTCCCGAAGTAACCAAAGAGAATTATCAAATTGTTCTGTTGATTTGAAGATTTCGTGGTGGTCAGGAATCCATTCTCTGTGGTTCTTTCGGTAAAGTCACGTGGGTAGAAATACAATAAAATAATGATAAATAGAATAGTTGTATTTTATTTCTACCCACGTGACTTTCCCGAAATAACCAAAGAATATGATCTTATTGTTGTGTTGATTGAAGCTTTCGTGTCGGCAGGATTCCATTCTCTTTGGTTCTTTCGGTAAAGTCACGTGGGTAGAAATACAATAAAATGATGATAAATAAAATAGTCGTATTTTATTTCTACCTACGTGACTTTCCCGAAATAACCAAACCATACTCTTTGGTTCTTTCGGTAAAGTCACGTGGGTAGAAATCAAATCAAATGAAACACGACGGTTTCGATCGCAACACAAGCGATCTGATTTGTGTTCTTTTATTTTATTTCTACCCACGTGACTTCACCGAGGAGGAAGAGCGACACGACACGAACTCTCTCTCTTTCTTTTTTTAAGATGCAGAGGAAACAAGAAGACGCTCGGTGTAGCCGGCACTTTGCTTAGTTCATCATTTCGTTTTTTGTTTCAATGTTTAGCTTCATGTGCACCCCCCCCCCCCCCGCTTCACCTGATGACGGCTGCTTGCGTTGTGGCCGAAACGTCGTGATAATTATTTTATCATGTTTTATTTGATTATTTTTATTGTTTCCATTCTACGTGACTTTACCAAAAGAACCAAGAAGATATATGGGTAATGTTAAGTCAATGGACGATGTTAGCCTATGGGTAATGCTTAGTCTATGGGTAATGTTAAATCAATGGGCAATGTTAGTCTATGGGCAATGTTAAATCAATGGGTAATGTTAGTCTATGGGCAATGTTAAGTCGATGGGTAATGTTAGTCTATTGGTAATGTTAGTCTATGGGTAATGTTAAGTCGATGGGTAATGTTAGTCTATTGGTAATGTTAGTCTATGGGTAATGTTACGTCGATGGGTAATGTTAGTCTATGGGTAATGTAGTCTATGGGTAATGTTAGTCTATGGGTAATGTTAAGTCTATGGGTAATGTTAGTCTATGGGTAATGTTAGTCAATGGGTAATGTTAAGTCTATGGGTAATGTTAGTCTATGGGTAATGTTAGTCTATGGGTAATGTTTAGTCAATGGGTAATGTTAGTCTATGGGTAATGTTAAGTCTATGGGTAATGTTAGTCTATGGGTAATGTTAGTCTATGGGTAATGTTAAGTCTATGGGTAATGTTAGTCTATGGGTAATGTTAGTCTATGGGTAATGTTAAGTCTATGGGTAATGTTAGTCTATGGGTAATGTTAGTCTATGGGTAATGTTAAGTCTATGGGTAATGTTAGTCTATGGGTAATGTTAAGTCTATGGGTAATGTTTAGTCAATGGGTAATGTTAGTCTATGGGTAATGTTAAGTCTATGGGTAATGTTTAGTCATGGGTGTTAGTCTATGGGTAATGTTAGTCTATGGGTAATGTTAGTCTATGGGTAATGTTAGTCTATGGGTAATGTTAGTCATGGGTAATGTTAGTCTATGGGTAATGTTAAATCAATGGGTAATGTTAAGTCTATGGGAATGTTAGTCTATGGTAATGTTAGTCTTTGGGTAATGTTAGTCTATGGTAATGTTAATCAATGGGATGTTAGTCTATGGGCATGTTAGTCTATGGGTAATGTTAAGTCGATGGGTAATGTTAGTCTATGGGTAATGTTTAGTCTATGGGTAATGTTAGTCTATGGGTAATGTTAGTCTATGGGTATGTTAGTCTATGGGTAATGTTTAGTCAATGGGTAATGTTAGTCTATGGGTAATGTTAAATCAATGGTAATGTTAGTCTATGGGAATGTTAGTCTATGGGTAATGTTTAGTCTATGGGTAATGTTAGTCTATGGGTAATGTTAAATCAATGGGAATGTTAGTCTATGGGAATGTTAGTCTATGGGTAAGTTAAGTCGATGGGTAATGTTAGTCTATGGGTAATGTTTAGTCTATGGGTAATGTTAGTCTATGGGTAATGTTAGTCTATGGGTAATGGTTAAGTCTATGGGTAAATGTTAGTCTATGGGGTAATGTTAGTCTATGGGTAATGTTAGTCTATGGGTAATGTTTATTATGTTGTCTATGGGTAATGTTTAGTCTATGGGTAATGTTAGTCTATGGGTAATGTTAGTCTATGGGTAATGTTAGTCTATGGGTAATGTTAGTCTATGGGTTAATGTTAGTCTATGGGTAATGTTAGTCTATGGGTAATGTTTAGTCGTATGGGTAATGTTAGTCTATGGGTAATGTTTAGTCTATGGGTAATGTTAGTCTATGGGTAATGTTAGTCTATGGGTAATGTTAGTCTATGGGTAATGTTAAGTCGATGGGTAATGTTAGTCTATGGGTAATGTTTAGTCTATGGGTAATGTTAGTCTATGGGTAATGTTAGTCTATGGGTAATGTTAGTCTATGGGTAATGTTAGTCTATGGGTAATGTTTAGTCATGGGTAATGTTAGTCTATGGTAATGTTAGTCTATGGTAATGTTAAATCAATGGGCAATGTTAGTCTATGGGTAATGTTTAGTCTATGGGCAATGTTAGTCTATGGGTAATGTTAAATCAATGGGCAATGTTAGTCTATGGGTAATGTTTAGTCTATGGGTAATGTTAAATCAATGGGCAATGTTAGTCTATGGGCAATGTTAGTCTATGGGTAATGTTAAGTCGATGGGTAATGTTAAGTCAAAGGTAATGTTAAGTCTATGGTAATGTTAGTCTATGGGCAATGTTAGTCTATGGGTATGTTAGTCTATGGGTATGTTGTCTATGGGTAATGTTAAGTCTATGGTAATGTTACGTCTATGGGTAATGTTAAGTCTATGGGTAATGTTAAGTCTATGGGTAATGTTAAGTCTATGGGTAATGTTAAGTCTATGGGTAATGTTAAGTCTATGGGTAATGTTAAGTCTATGGGTAATGTTAAGTCTATGGGTAATGTTAAGTCTATGGGTAATGTTAAGTCTATGGGTAATGTTAGTCTATGGGTAATGTTAGTCTATGGGTAATGTTAGTCTATGGGTAATGTTAAGTCTATGGGTAATGTTAGTCTATGGGCAATGTTAGTCTATGGGTAATGTTAGTCTATGGGTAATGTTTAGTCTATGGGTAGTGTTAATCAATGGGTAAATGTTAGTCTATGGGTAATGTTAGTCTATGGGTAATGTTAGTCTATGGGTAATGTTAGTCTATGGGTAATGTTAGTCTATGGGTAATGTTAGTCTATGGGTAATGTTAGTCTATGGGTAATGTTTAGTCTATGGGCAATGTTAGTCTATGGGTAATGTTAAATCAATGGGCAATGTTAGTCTATGGGTAATGTTAGTCTATGGGCAATGTTAGTCTATGGGTAATGTTAGTCTATGGGTAATGTTAGTCTATGGGTAATGTTAAATCAATGGGCAATGTTAGTCTATGGGTAATGTTTAGTCTATGGCAATGTTAGTCTATGGGTAATGTTAATCATGGGCAATGTTAGTCTATGGTAATGTTTAGTCTATGGGTAATGTTAAATCAATGGGCAATGTTAGTCTATGGGCAATGTTAGTCTATGGGTATGTTAAGTCGATGGGTAATGTTAGTCAAAGGGTAATGTTAAGTCTATGGGTAATGTTAGTCTATGGGCAATGTTAGTCTATGGGTAATGTTAGTCTATGGGTAATGTTAGTCTATGGGTAATGTTAGTCTATGGGTAATGTTAAGTCTATGGGTAATGTTAAGTCTATGGGTAATGTTAAGTCTATGGGTAATGTTAGTCTATGGGTAATGTTAAGTCTATGGGTAATGTTAAGTCTATGGGTAATGTTAGTCTATGGGTAATGTTAGTCTATGGGTAATGTTAGTCTATGGTATGTTAGTCTATGGGTAATTAAGTCTATGGTAATGTTAGTCTATGGGTAATGTTAGTCTATGGGTAATGTTAGTCTATGGATGTAGGATGGTAATGTTAGTCTATGGGTATGTTAGTCTATGGGTAATGTTAGTCTATGGTAATGTTAGTCTATGGGTAATGTATGTTTAGTCTATGGGGTAATGTTAAATCAATGGGTAATGTTAGTCTATGGGTAATGTTAGTCTATGGGCAATGTTAGTCTATGGGTAATGTTAGTCTATGGGTAATGTTTAGTCTATGGGTATGTTAAATCAATGGGTAATGTTAGTCTATGGGTAATGTTAAATCAATGGGTAATGTTAGTCTATGGGTAATGTTAGTCTATGGGTAATGTTAGTCTATGGGTAATGTTAAATCTATGGTCAATGTTAGTCTATGGGTAATGTTAAATCAATGGGTAATGTTAGTCTATGGGTAATGTTAGTCTATGGGTAATGTTAAATCTATGGTCAATGTTAGTCTATGGGTATGTTAAATCAATGGCCAATATTAGTCTACGGATAATGTTAAATGTTAAGGTCAATGTTAGGCTACACGGGGGATCTTTGTCTTTGTTAGTCTGTTATAGCTGCTGCTACTCGCTAACAGCACTTGCCCCAGCAGTCTGCTGAGGCTACACGGGGGATCTTTGTCTTTGTTAGTCTGCTATAGCTGCTGCTGCTGCTGCTACTCGCTAACAGCACTTGCCCCAGCAGTCTGCTGAGGCTACACGGGGGATCTTTGTCTTTGTTAGTCTGTTATAGCTGCTGCTACTCGCTAACAGCACTTGCCCCAGCAGTCTGCTGAGGCTACACGGGGGATCTTTGTCTTTGTTAGTCTGCTATAGCTGCTGCTGCTGCTACTCGCTAACAGCACTTGCCCCAGCAGTCTGCTGAGGCTACACGGGGGTCTTTGTCTTTGTTAGTCTGTTATAGCTGCTGCTGCTACTCGCTAACAGCACTTGCCCCAGCAGTCTGCTGAGGCTGGCACGGGATCTTTGTCTTTGTTAGTCTGTTATAGCTGCTGCTGCTACTCGCTAACAGCACTTGCCCCAGCAGTCTGCTGAGGCTGCACGGGGGATCTTTGTCTTTGTTAGTCTGTTATAGTTGCTGCTGCTGCTGCTGCTACTCGCTAACAGCACTTGCCCCAGCAGTCTGTTGAGGCTGCACGGGGGATCTTTGTCTTTGTTAGTCTGTTATAGCTGCTGCTACTCGCTAACAGCACTTGCCCCAGCAGTCTGCTGAGGCTACACGGGGGATCTTGTCTTGTTAGTCTGCTATAGCTGCTGCTGCTGTTGCTGCTACTCGCTAACAGCACTTGCCCCAGCAGTCTGCTGAGGCTACACGGGGGTCTTTGTCTTTGTTAGTCTGTTATAGCTGCTGCTGCTACTCGCTAACAGCACTTGCCCCAGCAGTCTGCTGAGGCTGCACGGGGGATCTTTGTCTTTGTTAGTCTGTTATAGCTGCTGCTGCTACTCGCTAACAGCACTTGCCCCAGCAGTTTGCTGAGGCTACACGGGGATCTTTGTCTTTGTTTGGTAGCGGCGGCGGGGGCGATAGAAAAGAAAGAGAATAGACAGCGAGAAATTACCGCGATTTGTCAAACGGAGCTCGTGGGAGCCCCCCACGGTGGAGGGGAGGGAGGAGGAGGGGAGGGAGGAGCGGTGACTGTAATTGATGGCCGTTTCATCGGCCTCGACCAAGTTGACCCCGGTTTGAAGCGCCGTCTTGGACACGGTCAGCCGGGAGATGTTGACTACCTCGCCCGGTGCGCAGGAGGTCGTGGCTTCGATCCTGAACCTGACACCACGGTGAGATTGGAGATGTTGGCTACCTCGCCTGGTACGCAGGAGGTCGTGGGTTCGATCCTGAACCTGACACATGGTGAGCTAGGAGATGTTGGCTACCTCGCCGGTACGCAGGAGGTCGTGGGTTCGATCCTGAACCTGACACCACGGTGAGATTGGAGATGTTGACTACCTCGCCTGGTACGCAGGAGGTCGTGGGGTTGATCCAGACCCTGACGCCTGCTGCTGTGTATTTGAAGTCTGCGTGTCTCTCTCTCTCTCATCATCATCACGATGGCTAGAGATGTTAACTACATCGCCTGGTTTACAGGAGGTCGTGGGTTCGATCCCAACCCTGACGCCTGCTGTTGTATATTTGGAGTTTGGCGTGTCTCTCTCTCTCATCATCATCACGGTGGCTAGGAGATGTTAACTACCTCGCCTGGTATACAGGAGGTCGTGGGTTCGATCCCGACCCTGACGCCTACTGTTGTATATTTGGAGTTTGCGTGTCTCTCTCTCTCATCATCATCACGGTGGCTAGGAGATGTTAACTACCTCGCCTGGTTTACAGGAGGTCGTGGGTTCGATCCCGACCTGACGCCTGCTGCTGTATATTTGCAGCTTGCATGTCTCTCTCTCTCTCCATGGCGTGGTGGATTTTTCTCCGGGTCCTCCGGTTTTTCCCTTCATATTTATAACGGCCGCTGCTATAAATACTCTTTTGTTCTTTCGGTAAAGTCACGTAGAAAGAAAATCAATTAAATAATAGAATACAACGTTTCGACTGCAACACAAGCAACCGTCATCAGGTAGAACTACATTTGAGAGAGAAACGAAACATAGACACGGATACACACAAGCAGAGAGAGACAACACAGAGACACACAGATACACACAGAGAGACACAGAGAGACACACAATCAGAGAGGCACACAGAGAGAGACACACAGAGAGACACACAGACAGACACACAGAGAGACACACATAACGTAGACACACAAACAGACACACAAGCGAGAGAGTCAACACAAGACACACACACACAGAGAGACACACACACATAGACACACACAGAGACAGCACAGAGACACAGAGAGAGAGACACACACAGAGAGAGACAACATAGAGACACAGAGAAAGAGAGGAGACACACACAACATAGACACACAGAGAGAGACACCAACACACACACAGAGACAACACAGAGACACACACACAGAGAGACACACACAACATAGACACACACACACAGAGACCCAATGCCTCTGCCAGTCACGAAAGCTTCAATCAAGTTCCCACTGCTACCAATGTCCACGTGACCACAAACCCACTTCGCTGGGGCAATCATCTGTGGCCAGGTTGCTTCTGAGCCCTTACCAGAGTAAATATAAAATCTAAGTGTCAGACATTTGTCCGTGTCGGTGTTGACTGGGCTTTGGCCACCTGGATATCAAATTGTAGTTGCCGCGTCAAGTCAGCGGCCGTACGACACGAAATATAAAGAAGGTCAACTCATCGTAGGCTCACAAGATTAATCTCCGCAGTCATTTGGTCGTGAGCGCGATCGAACTCGGGTCTCACAGCCGGGTTGGTAGCGCAGCGCGCTAACGGGAGGTGGGGGAGGGAGGGGAGGGAGGTAGAGAGGGAGTGGGGAGGGAGGTGGGGAGGGAGGTGGGGGGGGAGGGGTAGAGAGGGAGGTAGGAGGAGGTGGGGGAGGAGGGAGGGGAGGGAGGGGGGGGGAGGAGGGAGGAAGGGGAGGAGAGGGGGGGGAGGGAGGGAGGGAGGGAGGGGGGGGGAGGGAGAGAGGAAGGGGGAGGGGAGGGAGGGAGGGAGGGGGAGGGGAGAAGGGGAGGAAGGGGGGAGGGAGGGGGGAGGGAGGGGGAGGGGAGTGAGGGGGGAGGGGAGAGAGGGGAGAGAGGGGAGGGAGGAGACGCATGGTCGGGGAGGAAATCGGGGAGACCGCGGTGGCTGAGTGAGTGAGTGGCTGAGTGAGTGGGTGGGTGGCTGAGTGAGTGGGTGGCTGAGTGAGGTGGGTGGGGCTGAGTGGAGTGATGGGTGGCTGAGTGGATGGGGTGGGTGGGCTGAGGTGAGTGGGTGGGTGGCTGAGTGAGTGAGTGGCTGAGTGAGTGGGTGGGTGGCTGAGTGAGTGGGTGGCTGAGTGAGTGGGTGGGTGGCTGAGTGAGTGAGTGGGTGGCTGAGTGGGTGGGTAGGTGGTGGCTGAGTGGGTGGGTGGATGGCTGAGTGAGTGGTGGTGGCTGAGTCAGTGGGTGCTGTGAGTGAGTGGGTGGCTGAGTGAGTTGGGTTGTGGGTGGTTGGCTGAGTGGGTGGGTGGCTGAGTGAGTGGTGGGTGGCTGGTGAGTGGGTGGGTGAGCTGAGTGAGTGGGTGGGTGGCTGAGTCAGTGGGTGGGTGGCTGAGTGAGGGGTGGGTGCTGAGTGAGTGGTGGGTGAGTCTGTGGAGTGGGGGGCTGAGTGAGTGGGTGATGGTGCTGAGTGAGTGGGTGGGTGAGGGGTGAGTGAGTGAGTGGGTGGCGAGTCGTGGGTGGGGTGGGGCTAGTGGGGTGGGTGCTGAGTGAGTGGGTGGGTGGCTGAGTGGTGAGTGGGTGGGTGAGTGGGGGGGGTGGCTGAGTGAGTGGTGTGGGTGCTGATTGAGTGGGGGGTGGCTGAGTTGGGTGTGTGGCTGAGTGACAACCGCCATTCGCCACTAAGTGGTGGTGACGCACCACGACGCTTGTGCCAGGTTAGGTGCACCTTGAGCCACGTGAAGTGTCGAACGCCCGCTGGCAGGAGGTCACGGGGCTGACCAGCAGGTGGCACGGTCGACTGAGGACGAGTGGCTGATGCACCACCTGTGCCCCCTACTGTGCAACTTGCTTGCTTAGCCACGCAGCGCTCCGCTCGTTGCTGTCGCTCGAGCTGTGGCGCTCTCCGCCCTCCGTTGTTGTTGGAGGGCGACTGCCTCCTACTGCCCAGTAGGCGTCCTTCACGAGCCTCCTCCACTGAGGCCGATCTTGACACCGCTGGTACCAGTCATCGGCAAGTCCACTTAGCTCCACGTCCTCCTGTACCACATCACTCCATCTCTTCTCTAGGCCCGTGCCGCGCCCGTTTAGCCCCCTCGATCCGGCCGAACAAAGCTGTTTAGGCATGCGGTGCTGGGCATGCGGGCTACATGACCCAGCCAACGCAGCTTGCCTGTCAGAGGAGCTCACGATGGATCTTTGCCCAGATCTTTCAAGGATTTGTGAGTTCCTCACACAATCCAGCGTGCTGGTTAACCCAGGATTGATCGTAGGTAGGCAGCCTAAATTTAGCGATCGAAACATCGTGGACTTTTATTTTTTCTACCTACGTGACTTTACCGAAAGAACCAAAGAGAATGGATCCTGCAGTCACGAAAGCTTCAAATCAACAAAGAATAAGATAATTCTTTGGTTATTTCGGGAAAGTCACGTAGGTAGAAATAAAATACAACTATTTTATTCATAATTATTTTATTTTATTTAAACCCACGTGACTTTACCGAAAGAAACCAAGAGAATGGATCCCTGCAGTCACGAAAGCTTCAAATCTATGTAGCTCTTTTTCGGAAGCGGCCTGGCTGCGACAAATGATAGCTGAACGAAGCGGCTCATCACCATCAACACTTGGAAATGTCTAGCAGCCAAATACTCTGAACACGTGACAGACGCTGTCGCCTCGGCAGACCTGGTTTTCACCTGAGGACGGCTGCTTGCGTTGTGGCCGAAACGTCGTGAGAATTATTTTATTATGTTTTATTTTTACTATTTTATTACTTCCCTTCTACGTGACTTTACCGAAAGAACCAAGAATATGAATCCCTGCAGTCACGAAAGAAACTTTAAATCGAAAAAAAAAGATGATGATGATGATGTTGATGATGATGAAGTTGATGATGATGTTTGATGATGATGTGATGATGATGTTGATGATAATGTGATGATGATGTTGATGATGATGTTGATGTTAATGATGATGATGTTGATGATGTTGATGATGTGAATGACGCTGTCTTTCCGACAGACCTGGTTTTCACCTGAGGACGGCTGCTTGCGTTGTGGCCGAAACGTCGTGAGAATTATTTTATTATGTTTTATTTTTTACTATTTTATTACTTCCCTTCTACGTGACTTTACCGAAAGAACCAAGAAGATGAATCCCTGCAGTCACGAAAGAAGCTTTAAATCGAAAAAAAAGATGATGATGATTGATGATTGATGTTGATGATGATGTTGATGATAATGTTGATGATGATGTTGATGATGATGTTGATGTTAATGATGATGATGTTGATGATGTTGATGATGTGAATGACGCTGTCTTTCCGACAGACCTGGTTTTCACCTGAGGACGGCTGCTTGCGTTGTGGCCGAAACGTCGTGAGAATTATTTATTATGTTTTATTTTTTACTATTTTATTACTTCCCTTCTACGTGACTTTACCGAAAGAACCAAGAAGATGAATCCCTGCAGTCACGAATGAAGCTTTAAATCGAAAAAAAAGATGATGATGATGATGATGATGTTGATGATGATGTTGATGATGATGTTGATGATGATGTTGATGATGATGTTGATGATAATGTTGATGATGATGTTGATGTTAATGATGATGATGTTGATGATGTTGATGTGTGAATGACGCTGTCTTTCCGACAGACCTGGTTTTCACCTGAGGACGGCTGCTTGCGTTGTGGCCGAAACGTCGTGAGAAT
>WFAB01002884.1:17500-24940 GCA_018977245.1 Lethenteron camtschaticum | reverse complement strand
AACCGCTGGGGGCGGGGCCTGCACAGGGGGCGGGGCAACCGAGACCAGCGGGCGCCACGCCACTGGTGATGGGATTTCAGCCGGCAACGCAAGACCCTGCTGGTGCTGGTGCTGGTGGTGCTGGTGGTGGAGGTGGAGGTGGTGGTGGAGCAGGAGGAGGTGGAGGAGGAGGTGGAGGTGGATGTGGAGGAGGAGGAGGAGCGATGTTCAAGCCGTTTGCGAGGGACCCCGAGAAGCAGCGTTGCTACGAGGCCTACTTGAGGCTCGTCCAGGCCGGCCACAGCGGTGAGGAGCTCGGCGGTTGTCACGGCGACCGGGGGGGGTTCACTACGGGGAGGATTGGGGGGGGCGGGGGTCACTAGGGGGTCATTGTGGTTGGTGGAGTGGGGGGCTGGTTGGATGGGGTGGAGTTTCTCACTCTGACGGTCACCCCCACGGTCACAAGCCCCGCCCACTCAGCGGCTAGCCCCGCCCACTTCCACTTAGCCCCGCCCACTCAGCTGCTAACCCCGCCCACTCAGCTGCTAGCCCCGCCCACTTCCACTTAGCCCCGCCCACTCAGCTGCTAGCCCCGCCCACTTCCACTTGGCCCCGCCCACTCAGCGGCTAGCCCCGCCCACTTCCACTTAGCCCCGCCCACTCAGCTGCTAGCCCCGCCCACTTCCACTTAGCCCCGCCCACTCAGCGGCTAGCCCCGCCCACTTCCACCTAGCCCCGCCCACTTCCACTAGCCCCGCCCACTCAGCTGCTAGCCCCGCCCACTTCCACCTAGCCCCGCCCACTCAGCTGCTAGCCCCGCCCACTTCCACCTAGCCCCGCCCACTCAGCTGCTAGCCCCGCCCACTTCCACCTAGCCCCGCCCACTCAGCTGCTAGCCCCGCCCACTCAGCCGCTAGCCCCGCCCACTCAGCCGCTAGCCCCGCCCACTTACACTTGACCCCCCCCCTTGACCCCCCCCTTGACCCCCCCTTGACCCCCCCTTGACCCCCGTGCCCCCCCCTCCCCTAGACGTTGGCAGCTGCCTGGAGGGGCGCCGCACCACCGAGTGGGAGCGAGGCCGTGAGCTGGCCCAGTTCCCCCCCCCATCTTGACCCCCCTTGACCCCCCCTTGACCCCCCCCTTGACCCCCCCCTTGACCCCCCCCTTGACCCCACCCCTCCCCCCGCCTCCCCTAGACGTTGGCAGCTGCCTGGAGGGGCGCCGCACCACCGAGTGGGAGCGAGGCCGTGAGCTGGCCCAGTTCCCCCCCCCCATCTTGACCCCCCCCTTGACCCCCCCTTGACCCCCTCCTTGACCCCCCCTTGACCCCTCCTCCCCTCCTCCCCTAGACGTTGGCAGCTGCCTGGAGGGGCGCCGCACCACCGAGTGGGAGCGAGGCCGTGAGCTAGCCGAGTTCTCGGGGGCGGCGGCGCTGTTCCGCCCGGTGCACGGAGCCATCGCGGCTCGCTTCACCCACGCCACCGGCGCCACCCACCCCGTGGGGGGCCACCAGCGGGGGGGGCTGCAGCAGCCGCAGCAGCAGCGGCAGCAGGGGGAGCAGCAGGGGGAGCAGCAGGAGGGGGAGCAGGGCGGCACTGCACCTCAGCGAGAGGTACGGGGCTGGTGGAGGGAGGTCGTGGGGAGGTCGTGGGGGGGCGGTGGGTGAGGGGGTTTGTGGGGGGTGATGGGGGGTGCGATGAGTGGTGAGTGAGTGTGGTGAGTGGTGTGAGTGAGTGAGTGTGGTGAGTGAGTGAGTGTGGTGAGTGTGGTGAGTGAGTGAGTGAGTGTGGTGAGTGAGTGAGTGAGTGTGGTAAGTGTGGTGAGTGGTGTGAGTGTATGAGTGAGTGAGTGAGTGTGGTGAGCGAGTGTGGTGAGTGGTGTTAGTGGTGTGAGTGTATGAGTGAGTGAGTGAGTGTGGTGAGTGAGTGAGTGAGTGTGGTGAGTGTGGTGAGTGGTGTGAGTGGTGTGAGTGTGTGAGTGAGTGAGTGTGGTGAGTGGTGTGAGTGAGTGTGGTGAGTGGTGTGAGTGGTGTGAGTGTGGTGAGTAGTGTGAGTGAGTGTGTGAGTGAGGTGAGTGTGTGAGTGAGTGAGCGAGTGTGGTGAGTGGTGTGAGTGAGTGTGTGAGTGAGGTGAGTGTGTGAGTGAGTGAGCGAGTGTGGTGAGTGAGTGAGTGAGTGCGGTGAGCGAGAGAGTGAGTAAGTGTATGAGAGTGAGTGCGGTGAGTGGTGTGAGTGTGGTGAGCGAGTGAGCGAGTGTGGTGAGCGAGTGAGCGAGTGTGGTGAGCGAGTGTGGTGAGCGAATGTGGTGAGCGAGTGAGTGAGTGAGTGTGGTGAGCGAGTGCGGTGAGCGAGTGAGTGAGCGAGTGAGTGAGTGTGGTGAGCGAGTGCGGTGAGCGAGTGAGTGAGCTAGTGAGTGAGTGAGTGCGGTGAGCGAGAGAGTGAGTGAGTGTATGAGTGAGTGAGTGAGCGGGTGAGTGAGCAGGTGAGTGAGTGAGCGAGTGTGGTGAGTGTCGCAAGTGCTGCTAGCGTGCGCACTCACTCACTCGGCCACCCCTACGTACGTGACCCCTGGGCGACCCCTTACTGACCCCTGCGTGACCCCTGCGTGACCCCTGGGCGGCCCCTCCGTGACCCCTGGGCGACCCCTACGTGCCCCTGGACGACCCCTCCGTGACCGCCGGCCTACCCCTTTACCCTTGAGCGACCCCTACGGGACCCCTTACTGACCCCTGGGCGACCCCTATGTGACCCCTACTTGACCCCTACGTGACCCCTGCGTGACCCCTGCCCCACGTGACCCCTCCGTGACCCCGGTTAGGAGGAGGCGGAGCTGAAGGAGGCGGCGAGGATGAAGATGTTTGGCCGTCTGACGCGATCGTCGCTCAGCTGGCACCCGGACCGCGTGCTGTGCAAGCGCTTCAACGTGCCCCACCCCTACCCCGGGTACTTCATCATCGCCATCATCACCATCATCACCATCATCGTCACCATCATCATCACCATCATCACCATCATCATCATCGTCACTGGCACCCGGACCGCGCGCTGTGCAAGCGCTTCAACGTGCCCCACCCCTACCCCGGGTACTTCATCGCCATCATCATCGTCACCATCATCATCGTCACCACCGTCACCATCGTCACCATCATCATCGTCACCACCATCATCACCACCATCATCATCGTCACCATCATCGTCACCACCATCATCATCATCATCGTCATCATCATCACCACCACCATCATCATCATCGTCACCACTATCATCGTCACCAACATCATCGTCACCATCATCATCATCGTCACCACCATCATCATCATCATCATCGTCACCACCACCATCATCATCACCATCATAGTCACTGTCACCCGGACTGCGTCCTGTGCAAGCGCTTCAACGTGCCCCACCCCGACCCCGGGTACCCCCCCCCCCCCTCCCGTGTCATCGTCACCACCATCATCATCGTCACCGTCACCACCACCATCATCGTCACCATCATCATCGTCACCACCGTCATCGTCACCACCACCATCACTACCACCACCATCATCATCACCATCATCGGCACTATCACCATCATCGTCACCATCGTCACCACCACCACCATCACCGCAACTTCAAACCGCGCGCTGTATTGCCCCCCCCCCCCCACGCAGCTCCACAATGGTGGGGTTGCCCTCCGTCAAGCGAGACAAATTCTCTCTCTACAACTTCCTGGGCAACCCCGAACCGGAGCCGCCACCACCAGCACCACCAGCAGCACCACCACCACCACTGCCATCGTCACCACCACCACCACCATCACCACCACCACCACCACCGCAACTTCAAACCGTGCGCTGTATTGCCCCCCCTCCCCCCACGCAGCTCCACAATGGTGGGGTTGCCCTCCGTCAAGCGAGACAAATTCTCTCTCTACAACTTTCTGGGCATCTCCGAACCGGAGCTGCCACCAGCACCACCACCATCGTCACCACCACCACCGTCACCACCACCACCACCACCACCATCGTCACCACCACCATCACCATCACCGCAACTTCAAACCGCGCGCTGTATTGCCCCCCCCCCCCCCCCACGCAGCTCCACGCTGGTGGGGTTGCCCTCCGTCAAGCGAGACAAATTCTCTCTCTACAACTTCCTGGGCATCTCCGAACCGGAGCTGCCACCAGCACCACCACCATCGTCACCACCACCACCGTCGTCACCACCACCACCACCACCGTCACCACCACCACCATCGTCACCACCACCATCACCATCACCGCAACTTCAAACCGCGCGCTGTATTGCCCCCCCCCCCCCCCCCCCCCCCCACGCAGCTCCACAATGGTGGGGTTGCCCTCCGTCAAGCGAGACAAATTCTCTCTCTACAACTTCCTGGGCATCCCCGAACCGGCGCCGCCATCAGCACCAGCACCATCGTCACCACCACCACCACCACCGCCACCACCATCGTCACCACCACCACCATCGTCACCACCATCACCGCAACTTCAAACCGCGCGCTGTATTGCCCCCCCCCCCCACGCAGCTCCACGCTGGTGGGGTTGCCCTCCGTCAAGCGAGACAAATTCTCTCTCTACAACTTCCTGGGCATCCCCGAACCGGAGCCGCCACCAGCACCAGCAGCACCACCTCCGGCACCGGCGCCAGCCGCCGAAGAGGATCGGCAGACGAAGGAGGGGGGCGAGGGGGGCGAGGGGGGGAGGGGGGGCGACGTTTCGCGGGCAGCAGCGTCGAACGGTTGCTGCGGGACGCTCGCAAGAAAGCCGCGTCGGCAGCTTCGCCGTCATCAGCAGCATCATCATCAGCATCATCAGCAGCAGCAGCATCATCAGCAGCATCATCAGCAGCATCAGCAGCAACAGCATCAGCGGGTGGTGGCAAGGTGAGTTGAGGCTTCACGGTGGCTGGGAGATGTTGACTACCTCGCCTGGTACGCAGGAGGTCGTGGGTTCGATCTCTCTCTCATCATCATTACGGTGGCGAGGAGATGTTGACTACCTCGCCTGGTACACAGGAGGTCGTGGGTCCGATCTCTCTCTCATCATCATCACGGTGGCTGGGAGATGTTGACTACCTCGCCCGGTACGCAGGAGGTCGTGGGTTCGATCTCTCTCTCATCATCATCACGGTGGCGAGGAGATGTTGACTACCTCGCCTGGTACACAGGAGGTCGTGGGTTCGATCTCTCTCTCATCATCATTACGGTGGCGAGGAGATGTTGACTACCTCGCCCGGTACGCAGGAGGTCGTGGGTTCGATCTCTCTCTCATCATCATTACGGTGGCGAGGAGATGTTGACTACCTCGCCTGGTACACAGGAGGTCGTGGGTTCGATCCCGACCCTGATGACGCCTGCTGCTGCTGTATAATTGGAGTTTGCGTGTCTCTCTCTGTCATCATCATCACGGTGGCTGGGAGATGTTGACTACCTCGCCTGGTATACAGGAGGTCGTGGGTTCGATCCCGACCCTGACGCTTGCTGCTGTGTATTTGGAGTCTGTGTGTCTCTCTCTCTCTGTCATCATCATCACGGTGGCTAAGAGATGTTAACTACCTCGCCCGGTAAACAGGAGGTCGTGGGTTCGATCCCGACCCTGACAACGCCTGCTGCTGCTGCTGTATATTTGGAGTCTGTGTCTCTCTCTCTCTCCGTGGTGGTCACATGGATTTTTCATCCGTTTTTTCACGAGAATCAACGCCACGCGTTTCGATGATTTGGTTGCTAGGATAAGCCACTTCCTGGAGCTGCTATCATTTGTGATCGATCTTTAGGCGGTGTTGACGTGGCCGTGGTGCTGTGTCCACCCTGACCCTCCTCACCACCTCCCCTCCTTCCTCCCTTCACCTACCCACTCACCCACTCACTCACCCACTGACTCAGCCACCCACTCACCCACTCACTCACTCACCCACCCACCCACTCACCCACCCACCCACTCACCCACTCACTCACACACTCACCCACTCACCCACCCACCCACTCACCCACCCACCCACCCACTCACCCACCCACCCACTCACCCACCCACTCACCCATCCACCCACTCCTCACCCACCCACCCACCCATCCACCCACCCACCCACTCACCCACCCACTCACCCACTCACCCACCCACCCATCCACCCACCCACCCACCCACTCACCCACCCACTCACTCACCCACCCACCCACTCACTCACCCACTCACCCACCCACCCATCCACCCACTCACTCACTCACCCACCCACTCACTCACCAACCCACCCACTCACCCACCCACCTACTCACCCACTCACTCACTCACTCACCCACCCACCCACCCACTCACCCACTCACTCACCTACTCACAATGTCACTCACCCACCCACCCACTCACCCACTCACCCACCCACCCATCCACCCACCCACCCACCCATCCACCCACCCACCCACCCACTCACCCACCCACTCACTCACCCACCCACCCACTCACTCACCCACTCACCCACCCACCCACCCACTCACCCACCCACTCACTCACCCACCCACCCACTCACTCACCCACTCACCCACCCACCCATCCACCCACTCACTCACCCACCCACTCACTCACCAACCCACCCACCCACTCACCCACCCACCCACCCACTCACCCACTCACTCACTCACCCACCCACCCACTCACCCACTCACTCACCTACTCACAATGTCACTCACCCACCCACTCACCCACTCACCCACTCACCCACTCACTCACCCACTCACCCACTCACCCACCCACCCACTCACCCACCCACCCATCCATCCACCCACCCACCCACCCACTCACCCACTCACCCACTCACCCACCCACTCACTCACCCACTCACCCACTCACCCACCCACCCACTCACCCACCCACCCATCCATCCATCCACCCACCCACCCACCCACCCACTCACCCACTCACCCACTCACTCACCCACTCACCCACCCACCCACTCACCCACCCACTCACCCACTCACCCACCCACCACTACCACTGTTCACTCACCGAATTCTCCACCTCTGTTGACCCCCCCTCCCCCCCACCCACAGGAGGAGGAGGAGGAGGTGGGGGCTGAAGAGGAGCGCCCTCCCATGGACCTCTTCAAGGCCATCTTCACCACCTCGTCGGAGGAATCCTCGGAGGAGGAGGAGGAATCCGAGGAGGAGGAGGGAGCGGGGGGTGAGTGGGCAGCTTCACTCAATAACCCACTCACCCACTCACTCACCCACGTACTCACTCACCCACTCACTCACCCACTCAATCACCCACTCACTCACCTACTCACAATGTCACTCACTCACCCAATCACTCACCTACTCACTCACCTACTCACTCACCTACTCACTCACCCACTCACTCACCTACTCACTCACGCACTCACCCACTCACTCACCCACTCACTCACCTACTCACGTACTCACTCAATTACCCACTCACTCACTCACTCACCCACTCACTCACCCACTC
>WFAB01002884.1:0-10000 GCA_018977245.1 Lethenteron camtschaticum | reverse complement strand
GATCACCACCATGATCACCACCATCACCACCACCACCACCACCACGATCGCTACCACGATCACCACCACGATCACCACCATCACCACCATCACCACCACAATCACCACCATCACCACCACCATCACCACCACGATCACCACCAGGAATCACCACCATCACCACCATCACCACCACCATGATCACCACGATCACCAACATCACCACCACGATCACCACCACCATCACCACCACGATCACCACCACCATCACCACGATCACCACCACGATCACCACCACGATCACCACCATCACCACAATCACCACCACCATCACCACCACCATCATGATCACCACCATCATCACCACCATCCCCACGATCACCACCATCACCACCATCACCGCCGCCACCACCGCCGCCACCACCACCGCCACCACCGCCACCACCCGCTCCCGGCTGCGAGAGAAAGTGTTTGCGGGATGTCCATGCTTCGGCGTGGGGTTGTTTTTTTGTTGGCCAATTTATTTTTGTACCG
Source organism: Lethenteron camtschaticum (assembly GCA_018977245.1). Classification (NCBI taxonomy): domain Eukaryota; kingdom Metazoa; phylum Chordata; class Hyperoartia; order Petromyzontiformes; family Petromyzontidae; genus Lethenteron; species Lethenteron camtschaticum. Next base: position 9,487 of record WFAB01002884.1, on the reverse strand, counting down.
TGCGGATACTTTTGATTCTTTGTTAATAAAGTTGCGTTCCAGTCCCCGGCTGCCACTGCGTTTTTAGTTTCGACCATTCACCACAGATTCATCGTACAGAGAACCATAGACTCACACAGAGACCCATAGACTCATCACACAGAGAACCATAGACTCACACAGAGACCCATAGACTCATCACACAGAGAGCCATAGACTCACAAAGAGACCCTTAGACTCACACAGAGACCCATAGACTCATCACACAGAGACCCATAGACTCATCACACAGAGAACCATAGACTCACACAGAGACCCATAGACTCATCACACAGAGAGCCATAGACTCACAAAGAGACCCTTAGACTCACACAGAGACCCATAGACTCATCACACAGAGACCCATAGACTCATCACACAGAGAACCATAGACTCACACAGAGACCCATAGACTCATCACACAGAGAGCCATAGACTCACAAAGAGACCCTTAGACTCACACAGAGACCCATAGACTCATCACACAGAGACCCATAGACTCAACACAGCAGAGACCCGTAGACTCACCACACAGAGACCCATAGACTCATCACACAGAGAGCCATAGCCTCACAAAGAGACCCTTAGACTCACACAGAGACCCATAGACTCATCACACAGAGAGCCATAGACTCACAAAGAGACCCTTAGACTCACACAGAGACCCATAGACTCATCACACAGAGACCCATAGACTCATCACACAGAGAACCATAGACTCACACAGAGACCCATAGACTCATCACACAGAGAGCCATAGACTCACAAAGAGACCCTTAGACTCACACAGAGACCCATAGACTCATCACACAGAGACCCATAGACTCATCACACAGAGAACCATAGACTCACACAGAGACCCATAGACTCATCACACAGAGAGCCATAGACTCACAAAGAGACCCTTAGACTCACACAGAGACCCATAGACTCATCACACAGAGACCCATAGACTCATCACACAGAGAACCATAGACTCACACAGAGACCCATAGACTCATCACACAGAGAGCCATAGACTCACAAAGAGACCCTTAGACTCACACAGAGACCCATAGACTCATCACACAGAGACCCATAGACTCAACACAGCAGAGACCCGTAGACTCACCACACAGAGACCCATAGACTCATCACACAGAGAGCCATAGACTCACAAAGAGACCCTTAGACTCACACAGAGACCCATAGACTCATCACACAGAGACCCATAGACTCATCACACAGAGAACCATAGACTCACACAGAGACCCATAGACTCATCACACAGAGAGCCATAGATCACAAAGAGACCCTTAGACTCACACAGAGACCCATAGACTCATCACACAGAGACCATAGACTCATCACACAGAGAACCATAGACTCACACAGAGACCCATAGACTCATCACACAGAGAGCCATAGACTCACTAAGAGACCCTTAGACTCACACAGAGACCCATAGACTCATCACACAGAGACCCATAGACTCAACACAGCAGAGACCCGTAGACTCACCACACAGAGACCCATAGACTCATCACACAGAGAGCCATAGACTCACAAAGAGACCCTTAGACTCACACAGAGACCCATAGACTCATCACACAGAGACCCATAGACTCAACACAGCAGAGACCCGTAGACTCACCACACAGAGACCCATAGACTCATCACACAGAGACCCACAGACTCATCGCACAGAGACCCATAGACTCACCACACAGAGACCCATAGACTCATCACACAGAGACCCATAGACTCATCACACAGAGACCCATAGACTCACCACACAGACCCATAGACTCACCACACAGAGACCCATAGACACATCACACAGAGACCCATAGACTCACCACACAGAGACCCATAGACTCACCACACAGAGACCCACAGACTCACCACACAGAGACCCATAGACACACACACACAGATACCCATAGACTCACACACACACAGAGACCCATAGACTCACACACACATATTTTGATTTAAAGCTTTCGTGACTGCAGGGATTCATCTTCTTGGTTCTTTTGGTAAAGTCACGTAGAAGGGAAATAATAAATAATAAAATAATAATAAAACATAAAATATAATTCTCACGACGTTTCGGCCACAACGCAAGCAGCCGTCCTCAGGTGAAGAACAGGTCTGTCGGAAAGACAGCGTCTGAATGAAACACCACCAAGCTTGGCAGCGTCTATTTAAGCTGCTGGGTTAGAGGGGGAAGAGCGCCTTGACAAAGGAATTTGCATATCAAGAGGAATTTAGTATATTTATGGAAAATGCAGATATGGGGTTAGTCACTACTTGTGGAATGTGTGAGGTGGGGAGTCTCAAAGTCATATTATGCCCGTGCATTATGTAGGATTAGCAGCATCAAAGGGAAGGCATTTTAATAGTAAGGAGCTGCAGCATATCAGCTGAGGACGGCTGCTTGCGTTGTGGCCGAAACGTCGTGAGAATTGTATTTTATTATGTTTTATAATTTTATTATTTTATTATTTCCCTTCTACGTGACTTTACCGAAAGAACCAAGAAGATGAATCCCTGCAGTCACGAAAGCTTTAATCGAAAAATTATCAGAGTTGTGTTTTTTGTTTGCACTCCTTGTAAAAAAAGGTGTCAGTTTTGTTTCCAGATGAAAGGGTAAAAAAGACAATTATCATATTTTGCTACTGGCAAAGGAGGTTCCAATGGTGTAAATCACTTCAGCAATTCATCTGCTTGGTTCTTCTTGGTTCTTTCGGTAAAGTCATCACGTAGAAGGGAAATAATAAAATAATAAAAATAAAACATAATAAAATACAATTCTCACGACGTTTCGGCCACAACGCAAGCAGCCGTCCTCAGGTGAAGAACAGGTCTGTCGGAAAGACAGCGTCTGAATGAACACCACCAAGCTTGGCAGCGTATATTTAAGCTGCTGGGTTAGAGGGGGAAGAGCGCCTTGACAAATGAATTTGCATATCAACAGAGGAATTTTGCATATTTAACGTCGTGAGAATTGTATTTTATGTTTTATTTGTATTATTTTATTATTTCCCTTCTACGTGATGACTTTACCGAAAGAACAAGAAGATGAATCCCTGCAGTCACGAAAACTTTAAATCGAAATTGTATTTTATAAAGTTTTCTTTTTATTTTATTATTTCCCTTATACGTGATGACTTTACTGAAAGAACCAAGAAGATGAATCCCTGCAGTCACGAAAGTTTTAAATCGAAATTGTATTTTATTAAGTTTAATTTTTATTATTTTATTATTTCCCTTCTACGTGGTGACTTTACCGAAAGAACCAAGAAGATGAATCCCTGCAGTCACGAAAGCTTTAAATCGAAATTGTATTTTATAAAGTTTTATTTTTATTATTTTATTATTTCCCTTCTACGTGGTGACTTTACCGAAAGAACCAAGAAGATGAATCCCTGCTGCAGTCACGCGAAAGCTTTACATCGAAATTGACTTCAGCGATTGTTTCTTGCTGCTGTGGTTGTCCCACGCTTGGGTTGCGCCCGAAACGTCGTCATTAAATTCATTTTATTTTATACCCGACGTGACTTTACCGAAAGTATGAGACGAACATCCCCTGCCAAAATACCAAACACAAATACGCGATTATACTAATAGGGGTTCCCCCCTTTTTTCTGGCAACAAAACTGACACCTTTTGTATAGTGTAGTGTATAGTGTAGTGTATAGTAGTGTAGTGTATAGTGTAGTGTATAGTAGTGTAGTGTATAGTGTAGTGTATAGTAGTGTAGTGTGTAGTGTAGTGTATAGTAGTGTAGTGTATAGTAGTGTAGTGTATAGTGTAGTGTATAGTAGTGTAGTGTATAGTGTAGTGTATAGTAGTGTAGTGTATAGTGTAGTGTATAGTAGTGTAGTGTATAGTGTAGTGTATAGTAGTGTAGTGTGTAGTGTAGTGTATAGTAGTGTAGTGTATAGTAGTGTAGTGTATAGTGTAGTGTATAGTATAGTGTATAGTGTAGTGTATAGTAGTGTAGTGTATAGTGTAGTGTATAGTAGTGTAGTGTATAGTGTAGTGTATAGTGTAGTGTATAGTAGTGTAGTGTATAGTAGTGTAGTGTATAGTGTAGTGTATAGTAGTGTAGTGTGTAGTGTAGTGTATAGTAGTGTAGTGTATAGTAGTGTAGTGTATAGTAGTGTAGTGTGTAGTGTAGTGTATAGTAGTGTAGTGTATAGTAGTGTAGTGTATAGTGTAGTGTATAGTATAGTGTATAGTGTAGTGTATAGTAGTGTAGTGTATAGTGTAGTGTATAGTAGTGTAGTGTATAGTGTAGTGTATAGTGTAGTGTATAGTAGTGTAGTGTATAGTAGTGTAGTGTATAGTGTAGTGTATAGTAGTGTAGTGTGTAGTGTAGTGTATAGTAGTGTAGTGTATAGTAGTGTAGTGTATAGTGTAGTGTATAGTGTAGTGTATAGTAGTGTAGTGTGTAGTGTAGTGTATAGTAGTGTAGTGTATAGTGTAGTGTATAGTGTAGTGTATGTGTAGTGTATAGTAGTGTAGTGTATAGTGTAGTGTATAGTGTAGTGTATAGTAGTGTAGTGTATAGTGTAGTGTATAGTGTAGTGTGTAGTAGTGTAGTGTGTAGTGTAGTGTATAGTGTAGTGTATAGTAGTGTAGTGTGTAGTGTAGTGTATAGTAGTGTAGTGTGTAGTGTAGTGTATAGCGTAGTGTATAGTGTAGTGTATAGTGTAGTGTATAGTAGTGTATAGTAGTGTAGTGTATAGTGTGTAGTAGTGTAGTGTATAGTGTAGTGTATAGTGTAGTAGTGTATAGTGTAGTGTATAGTGTAGTGTGTAGTAGTGTAGTGTATAGTGTAGTGTATAGTGTGTAGTAGTGTAGTGTATAGAGTGTATAGTGTAGTGTGTAGTGTAGTGTATAGTGTATAGTAGTGTATAGTGTAGTGTATAGTGTAGTGTATAGTAGTGTGTAGTGTAGTGTATAGTGTAGTGTATAGTGTAGTGTATAGTGTAGTGTGTAGTGTATAGTGTAGTGTATAGTGTAGTGTGTAGTAGTGTATAGTGTAGTGTATAGTGTAGTGTATAGTGTAGTGTATAGTAGTGTAGTGTATAGTGTAGTGTATAGTGTAGTGTGTGGTAGTGTAGTGTAGTGTGTAGTGTAGTGTATAGTGTAGTGTATAGTGTAGTGTATAGTAGTGTAGTGTGTAGTGTAGTGTGTGGTAGTGGTAGTGTATAGTGTAGTGTATAGTGTAGTGTGTAGTGTAGTGTATATTGTAGTGTATAGTGTAGTGTATAGTAGTGTAGTGTATAGTAGTGTAGTGTATAGTGTAGTGTATAGTAGTGTATAGTGTGTAGTAGTGTAGTGTATAGTGTAGTGTATAGTGTAGTGTATAGTAGTGTATAGTGTAGTGTATAGTAGTGTAGTGTATAGTGTGTAGTAGTGTAGTGTATAGTGTAGTGTATAGTAGTGTAGTGTATAGTGTGTTGTAGTGTATAGTGTAGTGTGTAGTAGTGTAGTGTATAGTAGTGTAGTGTATAGTGTGTAATAGTGTAGTGTATAGTAGTGTAGTGTGTAGTAGTGTAGTGTGTAGTGTATAGTAGTGTAGTGTATAGTGTAGTGTATAGTGTAGTGTATAGTGTAGTGTATAGTGTAGTGTGTAGTAGTGTAGTGTATAGTGTAGTGTATAGTGTAGAGTGTAGTAGTGTAGTGTATAGTGTAGTGTATAGTAGTGTGGTGTATAGTGTAGTGTATAGTGTAGTGTAGTATATAGTAGTGTAGTGTATAGTGTAGTGTATAGTATGTAGTGTATAGTGTAGTAGTGTAGTGTATAGTGTAGTGTAGTTTATCGTGTAGTGTATATAGTGGTGTAGTGCATAGTGTAGTGTATAGTAGTGTAGTGGTGTAGTAGTGTAGTGTGTAGTGTATAGTAGTGTAGTGTATAGTGTAGTGTATAGTGTAGTGTATAGTGTAGTGTATAGTGTAGTGTGTAGTATAAGTGTAGTGTATAGTGTAGTGTATAGTGTAGAGTGTAGTAGTGTAGTGTATAGTGTAGTGTATAGTAGTGTGGTGTATAGTGTAGTGTATAGTGTAGTGTAGTATATAGTAGTGTAGTGTATAGTGTAGTGTATAGTATTGTAGTGTATAGTGTAGTAGTGTAGTGTATAGTGTAGTGTAGGTATTGTGTAGTGTGTAGTGTATAGTGTAGTGTATAGTGTAGTGTATAGTGTAGTGTATAGTGTAGTGTATAGTAGTGTATAGTGTAGTGTGTAGTGTAGTGTGTAGTGTAGTGTATAGTGTAGTGTATAGTGTAGTGTATAGTGTAGTGTATTGTGTAGTAGTGTAGTGTATAGTGTAGTGTATAGTGTAGTGTATAGTGTAAGATGCTGCATGGTCACGGCACTTGCCCCCGACATCCCAGTGAGGGCTACACGGGCGAGCTTTGTCTTTGGCAGTTGTGCGTAATGCTAAGGTAAAGAATTACCGAGTCCTATTAATGTTTAATTACAAGACTCAACATCATCAACCATGGCCAATCCACTGCTGGATGATGGCCAAGATCTCAGTTTAATCACAACGTAGACTGTGGAAGTCTGTGAGTCTCTGTGTGATGAGTCTATGGGTCTCTGTGTGAGTCTATGGGTCTCGGTGTGGTGAGTCTATGGGTCTCTGTGTGAGTCTATGGGTCTCTGTGTGGTGAGTCTATGGGTCTCTGTGTGAGTCTATGGGTCTCTGTGTGAGTCTATGGGTCTCTGTGTGAGTCTATGGGTCTATGTGTGATTGGTCTATGGGTCTATGTGTGATGGGTCTATGGGTCTCTGTGTGATGAGTCTATGGGTATTTGTGTGATGAGTCTATGGGTCTATGTGTGATGGGTCTATGGGTCTATGTGTGATGGGTCTATGGGTCTCTGTGTGATGAGTCTATGGGTCTCTGTGTGATGAGTCTATGGGTCTCTGTGTGATGAGTCTATGGGTCTATGTGTGAGTCTATGGGTCTCTGTGTGATGAGTCTATGGGTCTCTGTTGTGGTGAGTCTATGGGTCTCTGTGTGAGTCTATGGGTCTCTGTGTGGTGAGTCTATGGGTCTCTGTGTGAGTCTATGGGTTTCTGTGTGATGGGTCTATCGTCTCTGTGTGGTGAGTCTATGGGTCTCTGTGTGATGAGTCTATGGTTCTCTGTGTGGTGAGTCTGTGGGTCTCTGTGTGGTGAGTCTATGGGTCTCGGTGTGGTGAGTCTGTGGGTCTCTTTGCGAGTATATGGGTTTCTGTGGTGGTGAGTCTATGGGTCTCTGTGTGGTGAGTCTATGTGTCTCTGTGTGAGTCTATGGGTTCGTGTGTGTGAGTCTGTGGGTCTCTTTGCGAGTCTATGGGTCTCTGTGGTGATTCTGCGGGTCTCTGTGTGATGGTCTATGGTCTCGATGTGATGAGTCTATGGGTTTCTGTGTGATGAGTCTATGGGTCTCTGTGTGGTGAGTCTACGGGTCTCTGTGTGATGAGTCTATGGGTCTCTGCGTGACGAGTCTAGGGTCTCTGTGTTGATGAGTCTGTGGGTCTCTGTGTGATGAGTCTATGGTCTCTGTGTGAGTCTATGGGTCTCTGTGTAGTGAGTCTATGGGTCTCTGTGTAGTGAGTCTATGTGTCTCTGTGTGACGAGTCTATGGGTCTCTGTGTGATGAGTCTATGGGTCTCTGTGTGATGACTCTATGGGTCTCTGCGTGATGAGTCTATGGGTCTGTGTGACGAGTCTATGGGTCTCTGTGTGATGAGTCTATGGTCTCTGTGTGGTGAGTCTGGATCTTTGTGTGATGAGTCTATGGGTCTCTGTGTGGTGAGTCTATGGGTCTCTGTGTGGTGTATGGGATCTTCTGCGTGATGAGTCTATGGTCTCTGTGTGGTGAGTCTATGGGTCTCTGCGTGATGAGTCTATGGGTCTCTGTGTGATGAGTCTATGGGTATCTCTCTTGCGTGATGAGTCTATGGGTCTCTGCGTGATGAATCTATGGGTCTCGTGTGAGTCTATGGGTCTCTGTGTGATGAATCTATGGGTCTCTATGTGAGTCTATGGGTCTCTGCGTGATGAATCTATGGGTCTCGTGTGAGTCTATGGTCTCTGTGTGATGAATCTATGGTCTCTGTGTGATGAATCTATGGGTCTCTGTGAGTCTATGGGTCTCTGTGTGAGTATATGGTCTCGTGTGATGAGTCTATGGGTCGCTGTGTGAGTCTATGGTCCTGTGTGAGTCTATGGGTCTCTGTGTGAGTCTATGAGTCTCTGTGTGATGAGTCTATGAGTCTCTGTGTGAGTCTATGGTGTCTGTGTGATGAGTCTATGGGTATCTGTGTGAGTCTATGAGTCTCTGTGTGGTGAGTCTATGGGTCTCTGTGTGGTTAGTCTATGGGTCTCTGTGTGATGAGTCTATGGGTCTTGTGTGAATCTATGGGTCTCTGTGTGAGTCTGTGGGTCTCTGTGTGATGAGTCTATGGGTCTCTGTGTGATGAGTCTATGGGTCTCTGTGTGATGAGTCTATGGGTCTCTGTGTGATGAGTCTATGGGCTCTGTGGATGAGTCTGGGGTCCTGTGTGAGTCTATGGTCTCTGTGTGATTTATGGTCTCTGTGTGAGTCTGTGATCTCTGTGTGAGTCTGTGGGTCTCTGTGTGAGTCTATGGGTCTCTGTGTGATGAGTCTATGGCTCTCTGTACCACCATCACCTGGACCAGGGTGGTTGTGGTTGTGGGTGGCAGCAAAACGTGTGGACTAATCCCCATCTGTTCCCACACTCGCTCCCTTCTACCCGTGGGTGGATGTTGATGAGGAGCCGTACAAACCATTGGCTCTGCCCAGCAGAGGGCAGTATAGTAAAAGTGTGAAACTCCTAAGTTCGTTCTAGACTTGAAGCTTTCGTGACTGCAAGGAATCATATTCTTAGGTGTTTTCGGTAAAGTCACGTAGGTAAAACATCAAAATTAATAATAAAATAAAGATCACGACGTTTGTGTTGCCTCCGAAACGTCGTGATCTTTATTTTATTTTATTATTTTTATTAATTTTGATGTTTTACCTACGTGACTTTACCGAAAACACCTAAGAATATGATTCCTAAGTTCGTTCCCTGGGTCTGGGTGTCTCTCTCCCTCTCTCAGGGTTGCGAAAAGGGCCGTGTCAATGATACAATTTGGTGTATTAGTATCCAAATGGTCAAGCCATTGTAGATAATTTGTATAATTATTATACGATACGAATCAGTATAAACACATTCCTGCGGAGGGAGCTGGTAGGAACACGTCGGGTTGCTCGGTCAATGGCCTGCAGGGTCAACGGCGGCGTGGTGTATTCCGCAAATATGGCCGACTGTGAGGGCGGGCACAAGCCGGCGTGAGTAGGTTAAACGTTGAGTTTTATAAGGGCACCACGGGGTGACCAGCCCAGCTCCACCCAGCTCCACCCCACCCAGCCCCTCCCACCCCAGCCCCACCCTCCTCCCCTCCCCACCCAGCCCCCT
>WFAB01002883.1:0-24950 GCA_018977245.1 Lethenteron camtschaticum | reverse complement strand
TGCTCATTCGTGTCCGTAGCCAGAGCAAGTTGTGGTCAATCCCAACAGGAACCGCAACGAGGAGGAGGAGGAGACGGACACGAGGAGGACGTTGACGACGATGTCAAAACGAAGACGTCGTCGGGACGCCGTCTCCGCCGCTCCCTCGGCTCCCGCGAGTTCCGACCGCGACGTCAGCAGCAGCGGCAGCAGCAACAGCAGCGGCAGCAGCAGCGGCAGCAGCAGCAGCAGCGACGCCAACGCCGCGTGCTTCGCGTGCCTCGTGTGCCAGCACCGGCCCAGGAGCTGCACGCTCGTGCACGGAGAGACGGGCCACCTGGTCACGTGCTGCGCGTGCGCCAAGAAGCTAAAGCGCCGCAACGAGCCTTGCCCCGCGTGCGGCAGGCCCGTCCACGCCGTCGTCAGGACGTACCTGCTGTGAGAGAGATGCCAGCTGACGTCACCGTCCACGCCGTCGTCAGGACGTACCTGCTGTGAGAGAGACGCCAGCTGACGTCACCGTCCACGCCGTCATCAGGACGTACCTGCTGTGAGAGAGACGCCAGCCGGTAGCGGCGGCGGCGTCTACGCCGCGGGCTGCCAAGCGGTGCCCTGGCTGAGCTCCGCTTGCCCAGACGGCATTTGGCATCCGCTGGGAATCGCGTCGCGATGGCCGACGGATTGTTTGTCCATCTGCTTCGTTTCAAAGACCCCCACCACCACCATCACCACCACCATCACCACCATCACCACCACCATCACCACCATCACCATCACCACCACCATCATCACCACCATCACCACCCACCACCATCATCACTACCACCATCACCACCCACCACCATCACCACCCACCACCATCACCCACCACCATCACCACCACCACCCACCACCATCACCCACCACCATCACCACCACCACCATCACCACCACCACCATCATCACCACACCACCCACCACCATCACCACCATCACACCACCACCATCACCACCACCACCCACCACCATCACCCACCACCATCACCACCACCACCCACTACCATCACCCACCACCACCATCACCACCATCAACACCCACACCACCATCACCACCACCATCACCACCACCACCACACCGCCTGTTGAGTTTTTCTATCTGGAAGTTGATACTGAAATGTTATCGACTATGAGACATCTCCTTTACCAGTGGCAAAAGATAGTGGTAGGTTTTTACCCTTTCAACTGGTACTACAACTGACACCTTTATACAAGGCATCATGTTTGCAATAACCACGACACAAGCAGTTGTTTCTTTTTGTTTGCATTTTGACTGCTTGTGTTGTGGTTATTGCAAACATGATGCCTTGTATAAGGTGTTAGTTGTTGTACCAGTTGAAAGGGTAAAAACCCATCACTATGTTATCAACTATGTAAAAGGTGGCAGATTTTTGTTGTTGTACAGATTGGATGTCAGAATAGCCTCGGTCAAATATGATCGAACCCGGGTCGGCGGGTTCATAGCACAGCGTAGCGCTAACCGCTACCCCACCGCTCCCCACCCACACACAAAGATAAAGATCCCCCGTGTAGCCTTAACAGACTGTAGAGGCAAGTGCTGTCAGCGAGCACCTACGAAGGCCGGAACGGCACACGAGGGGGTGGGTGGCCAGCACCACGCCCGACCGCCTTTGTCTCCCCGGTGGTGATGTTTACTACACACCGCACCAGGTTCTCATTTGAGGCTGAGTCGACCTAGGGGAGGCCCTGGACCGGTTCAGATAATCGTCACCGGTGTTGGCCGTGAGCGGGGATCGAACCCGGGTCGCCGGGTTCATAGCGCAGCGTAGCGCTAACCGCTACACCACCGCTCCCCACACACACACACGTACACACACGTGTGTGTGTGTGCCTTGTGCGTGAGTGCTCACAGAGGGTGGGAATTGAGACGAGAAAGCAGTGATGGGTCCAATAATTTGGTGACTCGATTTTTGGATTCTCCAGCGAAGCCTGAGAGCCGCCATTGCCATCGGGTGACGATTCAAGTGAAGACGAAGACAACGAGAAGAAAATAAGAATTTTATTGCAACAAAAACAATGACAGCCACCCAGTGCTGCTGTTTTGTTGTTGAAAAATACTCCCAGCACAGCAACGATGAAGATGCCATCTCAAGTTGCGTTTGTTTTATCTTTTGAATATTTTTTGTATATCACAACATTGAGTCTATATATATATGATTCCTCTAAGCTAAATTGTTCATTCCCAACTACCCGGCAGTTAGCGTGGAGTCAGCTTGTCGCTGCCCGAGTGTGGATTATGCCCGTGGCGGGAGCGGTGATTATGTCGCTTGGCAATTCTGTTCTGAGCGGTTTTTGTTTTGTTTGATCCCAAACGGATCGCAACCCGGGGGACCTCTTTGACACGCTGTGATATCAGTCTTGCTGAAGTTAACGAATGGACATTTGGTGGTGGGATGTTGAACAAGATGTGGCCTTGCAATCATCACCGACTCACCACATCGACAGAGCCCTTCACCATCGACTCGAAATAGTCTAGGTGTAACGTTGGCATCAAATCGTTGTGCGGTGGCCTCAGTGACAAATGCTTTGTCGCTGCTTCGTGCAGTCTTCAGTTACACTGGTAGGAACCTCCTGGTTACACCAGCCCACAGGGGATTGTGTCCGTTGTGCAGGGAGGGGCTGGGTGGGGTAGGGCTGGGTGGGGAGGGGCTGGTCACCCCGTGGTGCCCTTATAAAACTCAACGTTTAATCTACTCACGCCGGCTTGTGCCCGCCCTCACAGTCGGCATATTTGCGGAATACACCACGCCGCCGTTGACCCTGCAGGCCATTGACCGAGCATCCCAGCGTTCCTACCAGCTCCCTCCGCAGGAATGTGTTTTGAATGATAACAGCAAGACTTGTCATTGTTTGTTCAAGGGCCAGAGATTTGATTTAGGTTTGAAGCTTTCGTGACTGCTGAAATTACACTTGTTGTTTTTTTCCGGTAAAGTCTCACGTGTATTAAATTAATACAATAAAAATCTCTACGTGCTGTGTGCGTGGTGTCCCCCTGCGTGTTTCCTCGCTGTGCGTTTCACCCCATTTCCACCTGACGATGGGCGCTTGTGTTGTGGTACAAATGTCGTGATTTATTTAAATTTTGTTTATTTAAAGTTGATTTTATTTCTGCACACGTGACTTTACCGAAAAACCACCAATGAGTACAGATTACTCTTTGGTTCTTTCGGTAAAGTGACGTATAAAGATAAAATAATAAATTAAATAATTGCATACGACATTTCGATTGCAACACAAGCAATCGTCATCAGGTATAAAAGAAATAGCAACAAAAAATCTAACCAGAAAACTATAGACAGACATATAAGCAGACAGATATCACCAAGATACACAGAGAGAGAGCAACACAGGCACAGAGAGGGAGATCGTCTCTCTGGCGAGGCCTTAAATAGACAGAGGGGGGGCGGGGCAGAGAGAGGGAGGGGGTAGAGACAAAATATTTACATGTCAATGAGTACGGCGACGCGTGGTAGCAAAGTACTTGAATTTATTATTTTATCTTTGTACGTGACTTTACCGAAAGAACCAAAGAGTAATTCCTGCAGTCACGAAAGCTCTAAAATTAAGATTGAGTGCAGATTCTTAGGTTTTTTCGGCAAAGTCACCATCGGGCTGCTCGCCGAGATGCTGGTGCTGGTGACAACACCCTCCGCCGACCATCGGGTGAGGTAATGCTAACTCCCCACCCGGAGTTGGCAAAACGGTACGGGGTGGTGGGTTCGGCCACGTTAGTAAACGCGGATGGGTGCCGATTGTTTATGAGGATGTTTCACCCTCACAGTACCCCGGCGATACTGCCACCGTGCACCCCCTGCACGCACGCCACTGACGACTCGGTGTTCGGTGACCAGGACCTGGCCTGGCGAGTCGGCCCGACTCCCCGAGCCGAGGTCGTTCCCCTGCCCGACGCGTTACAAGTACCGTGGGCAGATTTACCTAAGGGGGAGGCCGATCGGCCGCGCGACTTACTGCGGGAGTACGCCGACGTGTTCAGCGAACACGACTCGGACGTGGGTCGGACCGATCTCGTTAAGCACCAAATTGACACCGGTGCAGCCCGACCCATCAGACTCCCCGCGTACCGAGTGGGCGCACCCGAACGTGCCCAGATCAAGGAGGCGGTCGGAGACATGCTCCGTGATAACATAATTCAGCCCTCGGCGAGCCCCTGGTCAGCCCCGGTGGTACTAGTAACGTAAAAAGATGGGTCAACCCGGTTCTGCGTTGATTACCGTAAACTGAACGCGGTCACCCTCGGCGACGATTTCCCATACCCCGCATCGACGACACCATCGACAGCCTCGCCGGAGCGCGGTATTTTTCCACCCTCGATCTCGCGCCCGGGTACTGGCAGGTGGAGATGGCGGAGGAGGATCGACCAAAAACCGCATTCACCACCCCGATGGGACTATTCGAGTTTCGAGTACTCCCGTTCGGACTCGCCAACGCGCCCGCGACGTTCCAGCGGCTGATGGATTTGGTGATGCGGTGTTTGCAATGGGAACAATGCCTGATTTACCCGGATGACGTGATCGTGTTCAGTAGATCTTTGTCTGAGCACTGATCCAGGCTACGAGAGGTGTTCCAGCGACTGCGAGCGACTCATCTCAAGCTCAAGCCACGTAAGTGTTACATCGCACAACGCGAGGTGGGGTACCTCGGGCATCGCGTCAGCGAGGCAGGCGTGCGCACCGATCCGGAGAAGGTACGCGCCGTAGTGGAGTGGCCACGGCCAAGGAATCTGACGGAGATCAGATCATTTTTGGGGCTCGCCACCTATTATCGTCGATTTGTAAAGGAATTCAGCGAGATTGCACGCCCTCTCACCCAACTCACCTCCCCTAAGCACCCCTATCAGTGGACGAGGGCCTGCCAGACGGCCTTCACCACTCTCAAAGATCACCTCACCCACGCCCCCACCCTCGCTTTCCCCGATTTTACCACCGATTTTATTTTGAACACCGACGCCTGCAGCAGCGGGCTGGGCGCGGTGTTGTCACAGGTGCAGGATGGGACGGAACGAGTAATCGCGTACGCCAGCCGGACCTTGAGTGGGGCCGAGCTGAACTATTGCGTGACCCGCCAAGAGTTGTACGCCGTGATTTTCGCATGTAAACAGTTCCGGCCGTATTTGTACGGCAGGAGATGTCGTGTACGCACTGACCATTATGCTCTGCAGTTCCTTCTTACATTCAAGGAGCCGCGAGGGCAGATGGCCCGGTGGTTGGCGCAGTTGCAGGAGTACAACCTGCAAATCGAGTATCGGGCTGGCCGGACGCATGCAAACGCGGATGCCTTGTCGAGGCGGCCCACGGTGTACGCCGAGACAAGGGCGGAGGAGGCCTGCCCGTGTTTCACGGGGGGACGCTGCCGGCAGGCAACGGACAACCGAGAGGCCGCGGCCACTGACCCCCCCCCCAGCGAGAGAGAGTGCAGTGTGCGCCACAGAGACCCTCACAGGTGGCACCGAGGATCCCGTCGACCGCCCGGCAAGCGCGGGACCCACGGCTTGGGACCCGGCGAATCACCCCGCCCCGATCGGACGGATCCAAGAGGACGTCGGCTGCGCCTTCCCGGGCCTAAACGACGAGCAGCTGAGACAGACCCAGCAGCGGGATCCCGATCTGGCGGCGGTGGAGGCGGCACTGCGGGAGGAAAAGAGCGCCCTACCAGGACCCTGGAGCGGTTTGTATGGCCGGTTGTGTGTGCAGAACGGAGTGGTACGGGAGTTAACCGAGGCCGACCAGCCGGGGTGCATCTGTGTTCCTGCCCAGGTACGACCCCAGCTG
This sequence comes from Lethenteron camtschaticum, assembly GCA_018977245.1. Taxonomy (NCBI): domain Eukaryota; kingdom Metazoa; phylum Chordata; class Hyperoartia; order Petromyzontiformes; family Petromyzontidae; genus Lethenteron; species Lethenteron camtschaticum. The sequence continues at coordinate 19,125 of WFAB01002883.1, read as the reverse complement.
CTACGGCTGGTGCATGATCACCCACTCGGGGGCCATGACGTGGAACGACGCACTCGAGAGACCCTGTGTCGCCAGTATCTCTGGCCCAAATTGGCACAAGACGTGGTCGCCTGGGTACAGGGCTGCTGCGCCTGTCAGCAGTGCGGGCCGAAGCCGGCACGATACCAGGTACCCCTAAGGCCGTTCCGCATCAGCCGCACGAATCAGCTGGTCGGGATCGACCTACAGGGGCCATTCCCGCGATCCCATCGAGGCAACCGGTATATCCTAGTCGCAGTTGAGTATTTCACCCGCTACCCCGTGGCAGTGGCCATCCCTGATAAAACGGCCTTGGTGGTGGCCCGGGCATTCGTGGAACATTACGTACTTAAGCACGGGATCCCAGAACGAGTCCTCACCGACCAGGGTAGCGAGTTCGAGGCCGAGCTGTTCCAGGCACTGTGCCGAGAGTTCGGAATCCAGAAGGACCGAACCACAGCGTACCACCCCCAAGCGAACGGTATGGTAGAGCGCATGAATCAGACCCTAGCGGGGAAACTCAAACATATGGCGGCCGCAAATGAACGGGATTGGGACGAACACCTCCCCTACGCCCTTTTCTCCTATGCCACCACCGTACACACGTCGACGGGACAAACCCCGTTTTTAATGATGTTCGGCCGTGAGTCTCGTTTACCTGCAGATCTGCTATTCGGCGTCCCTTCCCCCCAGCCGGAGGAGGGAAGCCGCCCCGTGGAGACCCTGCGAGAAGCCCGAGGCCGAGCATACCCGCCAGGGGAAGCCGCGCATCGGCGGCAGGAACAGGGCACCCGACCCCGTATGGAACCCCCCTTATTCCTGACAGGCGCTAAGGTGTGGCTACACACCCCTCGCATCGGGGCCGGGCAGGTGGGGAAACTGACGACCTACTGGCGGGGACCCTGGACCGTGGTGCGGCAGATCTCCCCCTGGACGGTACTAATTTATGGCGGGGAGAGGGGTCGAGAGACGGTGGTCAACGTCCGCCGCTTAAAACCGTGGAAAGCGGCCCCGGCGAGAGAGAACCCCGTCACCCGAAAGCCCCAAAATCCCGGAGTACCCGCACCCCTTGTGTTGGGGGGCCTCGCACACTACATGGGCCCCGCCGGGCCCCCGAGACGCCCCGATCCAGTCCGGAGACGGCGCGGACGACGGCCCCTAAACCCTTCCGCTGGTGAGTTTGTGCCCCAGCCCACAGGTGCCGGAGGACGGGGAGAGCCGCTGGAGTGGAGGAGGAGGCCGCCGCAGGAGCTACAGAGGACGGAACCACCCGCCCCGAGACCAGCCACGAGGTCCGGACGGATCCCCCGGACCCCGCAGCGTTTCCTCGTGGGCGCGGCCCAAGCACGGTGCTCCAGTCAACCCGGGACGGGGACTGGCACCTCGGGGGGCTATGTGATGCCACCGCCACGAAGCCGTTCGACAGGCGTCCCATCCCCGACCTCGCCACCACCAAGCAACGGAGCCAACCCCTCGTCCCCCTCACCTCACCTCACATGAACACACCTGCACGCATTCCCCCCCCCCCCCCCCCCCCCATAGAGCTGGAAGGGGAGGTCACCTGATCGACCGGTTTTTATCTGAGAAACCCTTATGGGGATTAACTCTCACGGTTTCCGGCGATCAAGGAATTGGACGACCTCCCCCGACGCTACTTTGCACCACGGCGCTGCGACCGGCCTTAAGATGGTATGGCCGCGGCGAAGGGCATTCGGCCACCACGGTTGAAACGCATCCCCCACACACACCACCCACGTGTCGACGAGGCAAGCAGGGGAGGGACGGGACAGCATGAGTAGCGGGACCGCAGGGGCTCTTGCGCATAGTCACGGATGGTTAGGATAATTACGCTTGAGCGCGCAGGCACCATTGTTAGGGAAGATAAAGGATTAAGCTGAAAGTATGAATAGATTGGGAGAGGGGAGGCACGCGGGGGGCCCGTGCACAAATTCCCACGGCGAGCCTTTGTGATGGATGCCGCCGCATAATCTGCAATAATAAAGGCCTGCGTGAGAAAGGGATTAATTAGAATTTACGCCGCGCACGCCGCACATTGATTAGAATATCAAAGGCGCCCGGAACCGCCGTGCGTGTGCTAGCGGGCGCGAGCCCATTGTTAAGGAAAAGCTGAGGGCCGCCATCCTGCTCAGAGCCGCATCCCTTTGATGTAGGGAGGATAAAAATGGGGCGCAAAGGGGAAATCGCTGACACTCCAGCGCCAGGCGACAGGACGCTCTCCAGTCCAGCGACCCGGACGTCCGTGCGACGCATCGAGGTACGCTGCTGGCACAGGGATCAACGGACCGCCGTGAGCACCTAACCGTGAGTAGCAAGGTGAATTAGGATCATAGCCGATAAATAGAGAATAGATTCAGGGGTGGTAGAATAGGCCAGCCTCGTCGACCCATACTGACTCCACAACCAGTTCCAGGTAGCAAATAATAAATCATTAATAGCGAATCGTGGCCTCGTGTGATCTCGTGAGCAGTGTGAACGCGGGTAGTGCTGCGGCTCGCCTCGTGGGAGCGCTGCACAGAGCGGCGCGAGAGTGGGTGTCGCGTGTGGAGCTGCGTGTGTACGCGTGCGTTCACTCCGTGTATGATACAGGTGCGCGATCATAACATGAGTAGTCAGGGTTGAGTTGGAGTGCACGGAGCTGCGTGTGTGGGTGTGCGTACGTTCGCTCCGTGTGGGTTGCAGGTGCGCGATTAGGAAAGGGAGGTTTAACACGTAGGCTTTCGCGACCAATGTTATTCATAATCAACGATTTTTGGGTTTATGAGGAAAGGGAGGTATCGTGGTAGCGTAAAGGGGGGCATAATACCACTTGGTAGCTAGCCATGCCTACTACGCGGACCCGCGCTGGGGGGAATCCTCGAGCGACGGCTCACACCCCATGGGTGAGGAACCCAGCAGCGGTTCGCCTAGCAGCGGGGGGGGGCGAGTAACGATGTTAGCCCGGCCGTTAGCATTATCGAGGGAGGGATCTCGGGGGCCAGCGACCCCGACAGATTCAACACTGCCCATAGACTCAGCACTGCACCACATACTCAACACTTCCCATAGACTCAACACTGCCCACAGACTCAACACTGCCCACAGACTCAACACTGCCCACAGACTCAACACTGCACCATAGACTCAACACTGCCCATAGACTCAACACTGCCCATAGACTCAACACTGCCCATAGACTCAACACTACCCATAGACTCAACACTGCTCACAGACGCAACACTGCCCACAGACTCAACACTGCCCACAGACTCAACACTGCCCATAGACTCAACACTGCCCATAGACTCAACACTGCCCATAGACTCAACACTACCCATAGACTCAACACTGCACCATAGACTCAACACTGCACCACAGACTCAACACTGCACCATAGACTCAACACTTCCCATAGACTCAACACTGCCCACAGACTCAACACTGCCCACAGACTCAACACTGCCCACAGACTCAGCACTGCACCACATACTCAACACTTCCCATAGACTCAACACTGCCCACAGACTCAACACTGCCCATAGACTCAACACTGCCCATAGACTCAACACTGCCCATAGACTCAACACTACCCATAGACTCAACACTGCCCACAGACTCAACACTGCCCACAGACTCAACACTGCCCACAGACTCAACACTGCCCATAGACTCAACACTGCCCATAGACTCAACACTGCCCATAGACTCAACACTACCCATAGACTCAACACTGCACCATAGACTCAACACTGCACCACAGACTCAACACTGCACCATAGACTCAACACTTCCCATAGACTCAACACTGCCCACAGACTCAACACTGCCCACAGACTCAACACTGCCCACAGACTCAACACTGCACCATAGACTCAACACTGCCCATAGACTCAAGACTGCCCATAGACTCAACACTGCCCATAGACTCAACACTACCCATAGACTCAACACTGCACCATAGACTCAACACTGCCCATAAACTCAACACTGTCCATAGACTCAGCACTGCCCATAGACTCAGCACTGCACCACATACTCAACACTGCACCATAGACTCAACACTGCCCATAGACTCAACACTGCCCATAGACTCAACACTGCCCATAGACTCAACACTACCCATAGACTCAACACTACCCATAGACTCAACACTGCACCATAGACTCAACACTGCACCACAGACTCAACACTGCACCATAGACTCAACACTGCACCACAGACTCAACACTGCACCATAGACTCAACACTGCACCATAGACTCAACACTGCCCATAAACTCAACACTGTCCATAGACTCAGCACTGCCCATAGACTCAGCACTGCACCATAGACTCAACACTGCCCCATAGACTCAACACTGCCCCCCCCCCTGCACCCCCCTACCCCTCCTCCTCATCCAGCAGTAGATAGAGTCTACCCTACACGATGTTGACTTTAGACGTGAGTATTGCGCAACGCATTCCATGATTGTGAAGCTTAAATCCACACAGCTCAGCGGAAACCATCGACCATTCGCCAGAGTCGAGCCAGCCCTTGGCAAGGGGCGTGTTGAGTCAACAGAGCTGAGTCACCACGGAGCCCTGGACACAGACGCTGCTGCAGTCAAGCTGCTGGGTGCTGGCTGGGTTCTTGCTGGGCAACTGCTGCTCCACCATTGCTGCGGCTGTGGTGCTGGGACTGACACCTCACCAGGCAAGCCTCTCATCATCACCACCTCCTCCACCTCCTCCTGTGTGGGTGAGTGAGCGAGCGAGTGGGGGGTAAAGTGTGTGCGTGTAGGCCCCGGCAAGGTGAATGTTAAAGGGAAAAGCAGCGATTCAAGATTTGAAGTTTTCGTGACTGCAAGGATTCATACTCTTAGCGGGTTGTTTCGGTAAAGTCACGTCCTAAAAAAATACAAAAATTATAATAAAATAAAATAAAAATGCATCGACTTATTTTCACGTATTATTTTATTTGTATTATTTAACCAACGTGCCTTTACCGAAAAAAACTTAAGAGTAAGAAAAACAATGAGCCTACTTTTACCCTTACCCTATAAAAATTATCCGATTTTCATGGTAATTACTGGGGTACTACTACACATGAACAAGGTTTATAGCGGTACATGCTGTAGGTAGAGCGATTTGTTCATATAGAATACTCTCCATGATTCCAATTTTACACGTTGTTGTTGTCGTTGTTGTATCCTCAAATCTTGTCACTCAATTTTAACCCACTTCCCAATGTGGCATCGACTGCAAACTTGGTATACTTACGTCATACTGATGACAACACTATATTCTATCATAAAAAATAAAACATAAATATTTGGAAACATTCTTTTGTAAATGTTATGTTTCGGCTTGGGTCTAATTGTCCACGCTCAACTAACGTTGGCTGTAATTGGCCACGGTGAATGCATTTATGATACGTAGCTTTAGCGATTTTATTTACTGCTACACACTAATATACACTACACTACACACTACACTATACACTACACTATTACTATACACTACACTATACACTACACTATTACTATACACTATTACTATACACTACACTATTACTATACACTACTATACACTACACCAGCGGTCGGCAACCTATGGCTCGCGAGCCATATATGGCTCTTCCGGTGACGGCATATGGCTCCCAGACAAATTTGAGTTGAAAAAAATAATAATAAAATAAAAATAAAATGAGTTTGGAACTGATTTTAAAATACTTGTGATATTGCTTAATAATACTGTGTCATTTTAAAGTAAACAGAAATTAGTTTTGAAGATAAAATTTCTCGGGTCACGGGTCCCGTGACCAGAAGTCGCATTAAAAGTAAGACATATTTAATTTATTATACGTTTAAAATACTATATGGCTCTCAATGAAATATATTAAGAAAAATTGGGCTTTTATGGCTCTCCCAGTCAAAAAGGTTCCCGACCCCTGCACTACACTATACACTACACACTAAACTATACACTACACTATTACTATACACTACGCTATACACTACACTATACACTACACACTACCCTATTACTATACACTACGCTATACACTACATTATACACTACATTATGATACGTAGCTTGAGCGATTTTATTTACTACTACACACTAATATACACTACACTATACACTACACTATTACTATACACTACGCTATACACTACACTACACACTACACTAAACTCTACACTACACTATTACTATACACTACGCTATACACTACACTATACACTACACTATGATACGTAGCTTTAGCGATTTCATTTCAATGTTACCACGATACGATACGTTCAATGCATGCTAAAAGTTTATTTTTCGAGCAGATAGGATTGTTTCCTGAACAAACTTCATATTAATTTGCAGTTCATATAGGTAGGTTAAGAATTTACCTTGTTTTTTTTTACTTTAAATGTTACTGTGCAATACAGTCTTGTAATTAATAAACACACACAGGATATAGTTAATACAGTACGCTACTGTAATTTGCTCTGTTTTGCTAGATTACCACCACCCTGTAAGACTCCTGGCTAGGCTAGAGGCCATCTTCGACTTATGATATTTTCGACTTACGATGATAGGGTCGTTGTAACACATCTCCATCGTAAGTAGAGGACTGCCTGTATAGAAATAGAAGTGACATTCAGATCGACATCACATGCCACCCTCCATCTGCACTGCTCCTTCTGCTGCTGCTGAGTTCAACAACTCGGCAGAATCAGTGTCACCGCCACGCAAAGTAGAGGAAAGGTAAAACCATCATTTACATGTATTTATAAATACTTATTCAACTTAACTAATTCGTTATCTATATACAGATAACATGAAAACACGATATTGTTTATCGATATACAGATACAGCTAAACTACGTGTTATCCATATACAGATACAACTAAACTAGATTTAATCGGTATACAGATAATTGATATACTCTTAGGTTTTTTTCGGTAAAACTACGTAGGTAAGAAAAGTTATAAAATTACAATAAACGAAAAATAACTCAATTGTGATGTAATTTAGTTATTTTTCATTTATTATAATATTTTTCTTATTTTTTTCCTACGTGACTTTACCGAAAAAACCTAAGAGTATGAATCCTTGCAGTTACGAAAGCTTCAAATCTCAAAGAAAATTGACGTATTTTTAAATCCTTTATATTAAGTTCACTTGCTTGCGCGCTTAGGACCGTGCAAATCTTTCGGTCGTTTTTTAACCCACTTCCCGTGATCCAATCGAGCTGACATTTTGCACACAGACTCGTTGTGCGTGACAATTTATTTTCGTGAAAAAAAATTCCCAAATTTTCCACTTTTTAGGAAAAAAACTATTATCAACATGAATAAAACAGAGGGGACGAAAGGGGAAAAACATATATTTTTTAATTGTGAGTTTATTTACGAAGTCTGTACATAAGCCAGGTTTTCATCATGCTACATGTGAAGTATGGGAATTGACGGCAGGAACTTCTTGACGGGTAACACACTTTTATTAAATCCTTCAGGTATCACAATACAACGTGTGGTCTTCCTTCTTCCTCCGACACACTCCACTAATCTCGTGTAAGCTCTAGGCCTCTGGCTACACACCATACACTCGACTCGTGTAAGCCCTATGCCTCTGGCTACACAATACACTCGACTCGTGTAGACCTCTGGCTACACACACTACACTCGCCTCTGGGTTACACAGAGTCCCGGTCCCCTTAGGACAGCGGGGCTAGGTACCGCAGGGCTCTAGGTCTTCATCCCCGTCTTCATTCTTCGCTGGTTAAAACACCCCCCTTACGCCTGTGTGCATCCCCTTTTATAGCCCCTGCTCACGAGAGGCGGAGCTGATGCGTCCATTCAGCATGAGCATCGCTCCTTAATAAACCAATCACGACGCACTCTCTTTACGATCCGGTTTCCCCAGCGCGTGTTAACACTCCTCCACCAATCCCACCGCGCTGCCACCCGGTCACTCCCTCTCAGCATATCACCGGTCCACAGCCAATCAGTACCCCGTAACCCACGACCCCGCGCTGACCCCTGATCCTCCACCGTCAGCGCGCGTCACCACCTACACAGCCAATCCTCACACACTGTGCATACGATCCTTAATCCCAGCGCGTATCACCTCTACATCACCCCCTCCCACATAGCTTGCAGCCGGCCCGGCTGTTAACCTACAACACAATAAACGCAACGCAGTAATAAAGAACTCCCCATCCCAGTGTGCCCCGTAACACAACAACAACAACATAACACAACCTTAAATACGAAGCAATATACAGCCCGACGAACAACACAATAAAAGCGAACACCGTAAAACGAACGCGCCAAGTGTCACCGCGACCCACGCAGTGCCGAGGCGCTCCGGCTGCCTCGACTCCGCACGTGGTAGATTACACAAAGTAGCGCGACCTAGCGCGAGTCCGTCTGGCCGGTCCGTCGTATGGAACGGGACGTTGGCGACCGTCCGGTGTCTCCGGCAGCTCTAGACGGCACGGATCGGGCCTGGAAGGACCGGCCCCGCCGTGGAGATCCGGCCGCCGGTGGTCGGCAGCAGTCAGTTCCGAGACACCTGGGAGCGGGTCAGGCGGAGACATGTGAGGAGCAGGCAAGGACAACTCCCCCTCAGGGTCGTCGGTCACGTCACATGCTCGGCCCTCACGACACAAGGGGAGGCCATACGGAGGCGAGAACGGTTTCAGTCGGGAGGGGTGGACGTACCAACGGCGTTTCCCCCATTTGATCTGAACGCACTGGGGGCGCGCAACCCGCACGACTTCCACGGGTCCCCGCCACGGCTTCAACAATTTAGGTGACGTGGCCAAAGGTGCCTGAGGGCAATGCAGCCAGGCCTTGTCACCTGGTTCCCAATTGTGCACGGATACCTTCCGTGCCCGCAACCGCTCGTTCGCAATTTGGCGAGCCCGCGAATTAAGCCGTGCGGCCTCCCTTGCCTCTGTCAGTTTATGAATATTAAATTTAATATGCTCTGCCAATTTAGAATTAGTTCGTGGTGCGGGCAGACCCAGCTGCGTTTCCATGGGCGGGTCGGCTTCCCGGCCGTACATTAGAAAAAACGGGGAAAACCCCGTAGCTGCATGGGGGGCCATTCTATACGCGGCAAGGACCCCAGGGACCTGCAGGTCCCAATCAACATGCGACTCACACACCTGCTGGCACAGCATAGAGGTCAATGTCCTGTTAAGCCTCTCCACCATCCCGTCCGTCTGCGGGTGGTACGGGGAGGTACGCACCTTTTTGGTACCCAACAGGTCGCACACCTCCTGCAGTAATTTACTCGAAAAATTTTTCCCTTGGTCAGTCAGCAAGCGTTCGGGAGCCCCCTTGTCCAGGACGTAGCCCTGGACAAAGGCGTCCGTCACAGCCGCCGCCGACTGGTTGGCGAGTGGCCACGCCATAGGCCACCGGGTAAAATATTCGACCCCCACCAACAGGTATTTATTACCCCTAGGCGTGACCGGGAAGGGCCCCAGAATATCGAGTGCAACGAGCTCGTTAATGCGCGAGACCTGAATAGATTGCAGCGGTGGATTAGCTGCCACGGGCGGTGGTTTCCGTCTGGCGCACTCAACACAACCCTTTAGAATATTCACCACATCACCCCCCATTCCCGGCCAATAATAGTCACGCTGAAGCAGGGCAAGCGTTTTGTTAACTCCCAAATGCAAGAGGCGTTCGTGTGCGGCCAAGACAACCTTCCCCCTTACAGCAGAAGGCACCACAATCGAATGCCGCCGGGACAAACTGTCCCATCTCATCAACAGGCCCTGCTTAAGCTCGTAGGAGCCAGTTCGGTCGTGGCTACCTTCGGAACCCTCCGTCTTCCGGCGCAATGCCAGCAGGGAGCTGTCCGCCATTTGGAGACGGCCCCACTCACTCAACGACAGTGAGAGCAGCGAGTCCTGACCCCCTGGGGTAGCGGGACCATCCCCAATTGGTGTGCTCGCGGTCGCAACCAACGCCTCCCTACCTTCCGTAACCGGAGGTTTACAGCGCGCCGATCCCGATAAGCACGCACATTTGTGACAAGGCAACAACCGCGACAGGGCATCGGCATTCGTGTGTCGCAACCCTTTACGGTACGTAGTCGTGAACTGATAGTCCTGAAGGACTTCCAACCAACGCGACAATTGGCCCGAGGGCTGGGCAACCCGTAATGAATACTGGAGCGCCGCATGGTCCGTCCGGACCGTGAAATGACGACCATAGAGATATGGCCTGAATTGTTGTACAAAAAAAACAATGGCAAGTAGTTCACGACGGGTGACGCAGTAGCGCTGCTCTGCCGGCGACAACACCCTGCTACCATAGGCGACCACCCGTTCGACCCCTCCAATGACTTGGGACAGCACCCCCCCAATGCCCGTGTTGCTAGCATCCGTGTCTAGCAAGAAGGGACTCTCGAAGTCCGGATAGCGCAAGGGTGGGGCCCTTACCAAGGCGTCCCGGAGGGAGCAGAATGCAGCCTCCTCCTCCGGCCCCCACCGGAACTTCACTCCTTTTGCCGTTAAAGCGTGCAAGGGCTTCGCAATGGTGGCGAAGTGCTCAACGAATCGGCGATAATACGAAGCAAAACCGATGAAACTGCGCACGTCTGACACTGACGTGGGCGTCGGCCACGAACTGACACAGTCCGTCTTCGCAGGATCGGTAGAAATCCCCGAAGAGTCGACAATGTGACCCAAATACCTCACAGATTTTCGAAAAAGATGGCATTTGGCCGGTTTAAACTTTAATTTAGCCGATCGCATTCGCAAGAACACCCCTCTCAATCGCTGGAGGTGTTCCTCGAACGTTTTACCGAAAACAATGACATCGTCAAGGTAAATGAGGCACGTTTCCCACTGCAAGCCCGACAAAACCAATTCCATAAGACGCTGAAACGTCGCAGGAGAGGAGTGAAGTCCCATGGGTAACCGGTTAAACTGAAACAGGCCCCCTGGAGTCCGGAATGCAGTCTTAGGCTTAGACTCCTCATCGAGTGGCAACTGCCAAAATCCGGACAATAAATCAAGAGTCGAAAAGTATCGCGCACCGGACAATGCGTCGAGAGACTCGTCCATCCTGGGGAGCGGATACGCGTCGGCCACCGAGATCTTATTCAGGCGGCGGAAATCGACGCAAAATCGCAGGGACCCGTCCTGCTTTTTAACGAGCACAATAGGTGCTCCCCAAGGACTGGAAGAAGGCGAAATAATGTCGGCTTCCAGCATATCGTTAACCGCCGACTGAACATGTTCCTTCTCAGCAGGACTCAGTCGGAAGGGATTTTGCCTGACCGGTGCCGCATCGCCCGTTTCAATGTGGTGGCGTAGCAGGTCCGTGCATCCGATATCATACTTATGTTTACTGAAGACATCCGAAAATTCAATCAGCAACCCGCGCAACGCGCCCAACTGTACCGCTGACAAATCGTCAGAGTCCGCGCACAGCATATTAATCCAATCTAGGTCCTCCTTTGATGGTACGCTATTCGTGGGGCTCGGATCAACCCGCGCAACCAGCCTCTCCTCCGCAGGGACCCGTGCCGCGTGAGCCAGCACGGTGCCCTGCTGAATGACGGCCGGCCGCGCCCCAGCGTTTAAAACCATGACAAACGGATCCCTGTCTGCCCCAACCAAAGTGTGAGCCACCGATAAATCGAGACCTCCAACAGCCCTATTAGAAGGACCCAAAAGCATGGCCTGTTCCGAGGCCTCCTTCCCCCATGGCTTCCGTAACCGGAGGGGAACCAACATTTGTGAACCCGGGGGCACGTGCACGGTCTGTGTTGCTAACGCCTGAATGGTAGCGCACGCCGTCCGAATTACATTAGGGCTCGTCAAAAATGAAATACGGCGACCCGATGGCAGTTCAATGCAACGCTGATCAATGAGAATTTTGATGGGCATTTTCGCCAAAAAATCAGTGCCCAATAGGCAAGGAACCGCCAGGGAAGATGAAACGAAAACGGGTCCCGACAATTTGATATCACCAATGCAAATGGACGCCCTAATCTGACCGATAATGCCCAACGATCCCCCGTTAGCGGCGTAAAATGGCACATCGACCGGAAGAAGCGGACGACATTGTACCGGGAGAATATTATAAATGAGATCCGAAATAATAGTCGCCGATGCCCCCGTGTCCACTAACACCCTGACCTCGACCCCATCAATCGATCCGGTAACGACGGATGAACCCGCTGAGGCAGCCACAATTCTGTGCCCCAATTCCGACCATTTAATGTCTCCCCGGTCCCGGCCGAACCCCCCTCTCCGAACCGAATCTCCGAACTCTACTCGGCTCTCCCTCGTCGCAACGCGACGACCCATACGTGTCGAGTATGCGGGCCAAGCATGTGAGGTGCCGCGACTTGCCGGGGTTTGCAGTGATGACTTGGGGCCTTGGTCGTCGTCCAGCCGAGGTCCCATGGCGCGCTGACGTGGGGCCCGGCAACCGGAGGCCACGTGGCCACGAAGGCCGCAGTTATAGCAGGTGATGACAGTAGTCGGAGATCTCGGTTGCTCCAGCTTGCGGGCCGCTCGCAGAGGCGAACGACCCCCCGACCTCCAGTCCCCTGCTCGTCCCGCGATGAACGCGTCCTCTCGTGGGCTGACGACTTGGGGCACGGTGTCAACCGGAGCCGGAGTTGAGGCCACGGCAGCGTTGCAGACGACCCCCTGCTTTCGTTGGAGGACCTCGTGCGCTTGCATGCTCGTGGCGACCCGTAATGAAGAAATATCGGTGTCGTCGGCCGTGTTGATGGGGACCCCCAGGTCCTGCGCCAACTTGAGCAGCTGCTCCAAAACCATCGCATCTTGGCCCTCCTCGTCCATACGAGGGAACGCGGCGTCAGCGAGAGCGAGCAACGCCGTGCGGTAGGCGAGCACGGTCTCCGTGTCCGCCTTCCGTCTTGCGTAGAAATGATGGCGGCACGCCGAGGGCGGACCGTAGACTTTTGCCATGAGAGCCAGCGCATCCTTGAGCGTGGAGCGGTCCGACCTGCGTGCGGACGTGAAGGCCGCGAGCGCGTTGTCGTCCAGCATGGCAGGCAGCGCCCGCAGTGCCGTAGCGTCGGACCAGGCGGACATCTCTTGATGCGCCAAAAATCTGCGCTGAAATAGGCTCCAATCCCCGCCTTCCGCCTTGAATGCTGACAACGTGGGAAGGCGCTGCTGAAAAATAAAGTCGTCCTCCTCCTCGTGCTTCCTCTCAGCCCCCCCGTCGGTGTGTAAGATGGCGGCCCCAGCGGCGGGTGTGTAATGGCGGTCCGCCGCGCGCGTTGGTGACGTCAGCGGCCGCGCATGGAGAACCGCTGCCACGTGGTGATGGCCGTTCCCGCCAAAAGTTGGAGCGGATGAAACGGCGGGAATCGCCAAATCGTTTTGGCGGGAATCTGCAGAGCGACCCTGTAGCACGTCGGCCGCCGTCCCCGCTCCTCCCGACGAGCTGATCTCCGCCAAGATGGACGCGGCGGCGAGCAGCAGGTCCGCCAGACGGGAGTGTGCCTCGCGAAGCACGGTGTCAGTCCCCCGTCTCTCGTCCGGCGCCGTCGGTGGATCCTGCCCCGTGGGCAGCTCCTCTTCCTCACCCCCTGATGCCCGCTGGCCCGCGTCGTCGAGGTTGTCCTCGTGGTCAATCCCGTGGGTCCGACGGTTCCTCCTTGTATCCATGCTTGGAGGACCGTTTCACTTCTGACGCCAGTTGAAGTATGGGAATTGACGGCAGGAACTTCTTGACGGGTAACACACTTTTATTAAATCCTTCAGGTATCACAATACAACGTGTGGTCTTCCTTCTTCCTCCGACACACTCCACTAATCTCGTGTAAGCTCTAGGCCTCTGGCTACACACCATACACTCGACTCGTGTAAGCCCTATGCCTCTGGCTACACAATACACTCGACTCGTGTAGACCTCTGGCTACACACACTACACTCGCCTCTGGGTTACACAGAGTCCCGGTCCCCTTAGGACAGCGGGGCTAGGTACCGCAGGGCTCTAGGTCTTCATCCCCGTCTTCATTCTTCGCTGGTTAAAACACCCCCCTTACGCCTGTGTGCATCCCCTTTTATAGCCCCTGCTCACGAGAGGCGGAGCTGATGCGTCCATTCAGCATGAGCATCGCTCCTTAATAAACCAATCACGACGCACTCTCTTTACGATCCGGTTTCCCCAGCGCGTGTTAACACTCCTCCACCAATCCCACCGCGCTGCCACCCGGTCACTCCCTCTCAGCATATCACCGGTCCACAGCCAATCAGTACCCCGTAACCCACGACCCCGCGCTGACCCCTGATCCTCCACCGTCAGCGCGCGTCACCACCTACACAGCCAATCCTCACACACTGTGCATACGATCCTTAATCCCAGCGCGTATCACCTCTACACATGTAGCCCCAGTGGCCTAATGGACAAGGCACTGGCCTCCTAAGCCAGGGATTGTGGGTTCGAGTCCCACCTGGGGTTGCTGAGAAAAAGCAGTTCATTTTGTAAAATCAAAATGCCAAGTTAACGAATCTGATAATGAAAAGCCAAAATGGCGCTGTGCCTATAGAAGAGAGTTTTAAAACAGTGTTCAGTTATACTCTTTGGTGCTTTCGGTAAAGTTACGTCGGTCTAGTGCCCATCATCAGGTGATGATGATGGACGCTTGTGATGATGATGGATGCTTGTGTTGATGATGGACGCTTGTGTTGAGCCCGAAACGTCGTGATTTATTTTATTTTACACCTACGTGAATTTACCGAAAGAACCAAAGAGTATGGATTCCTGAAGTCACGAAAGCTTCTAATCAAGAGAGCTTTAAACATTCTAGATTTGAAGCTTTCGTGACTGCAAGGATTCATATTCTTAGGTTTTTTAGGTAAATTCACGTAGGTAAAACATTAAAATTAATAAAAGTAAAATTTTACTTTTTTTTACTTTCATTAATTTTAATCTTTTACCTACGTGACTTTACCGAAAAAACCTAAGAATAAGAGTTTTAAACAGTGTACTTTGGTGACAATTATCAACATTGATAAAGCAGAGAATAAAAGGGGAAAATACATATCCATTTCTATTATTATTAAATCCTTTATATTAAGTTCACTTGCTTGCTTACGACCGTGCAAATCTTTCGGTCGTTTTTTAACCCACTTCCCGTGATCCAATCGAGCTGATATTTTGCACACAGACTCGTTGTGTGTGACAATTTATTTTCGTGAAACATTTTTTCCAAAATTTTCCACTTTTTAGGGAAATAAATTTCACTAACACAATCATATATTTTTCCTAAATACAGAAAATTATTCAAGAAAACAACAAAAATGTACAATATAAACAATCATACAAAAACTGAAAACCTTATAATCCTTATATACGACTTCCCTTATATTTAATTTAAAATACCAATGTGATAAAAATGAAACTCTTACTCACGAAAAACAGAAATGAATAATAAAATAAAACCGATGCCACGCATATAAAGGATTTATAGTGAAAAACTTTGTTTTCACGGGTTAATTTTTTACAAGTGATTTGTCCACCTTTCCTTCACTTATCGTGCTTTTGTACTGAATGTTCTCATGTCCTGACCCCGTGACCTTCCTCGGCGTTTGTGTAAAAGAACTTGATAGCTCACCGGAATGAAGACCTTCATCTGTATTTCTAAAACACCTCAATGCTTCTAGATTTGAAGCATTCGTGACTGCAAGGATTCATACTCTTAGGTTTTTTCGGTAAAGTCAGGGAAAAATAAAAAATAAATATGAAATAATAAAATGATGGGAAAAATTATAGAAATTAAATAATATAAAATAATATTATAATAATTTTATTTCTATAATTTCTATCATTCTATAATTTATTTATTACTATTTATTTTCCCCTACGTGACTGAAATTCGCTGCCTGGATGGCTTTTAGTAGACAAACAACACGTCACAGATGTTCCATTGTAAGACCCCCAAATCTCCCTCCCATCCTTCCCCCTCCTGCCGCCCTCCCTCTCCTACTCCCTCCCCCCTCCCTCTTGCTCCTCCCCCCTCCCTCCCACCCCTCCCTCCCTCCTCCCTCCCTCCCCCCCTCCCTCCCACCCCTCTCTCACCTCCCTCCCTCCTCCCTCCCACCACTCCCTCCCTCTCTCCCTCCCACCCCTCTCTCCCTCTATCCCTCGTCCCCTCCCCCCTCCCACCCTCTCTCACCTCCCTCCCTCCCACCCCTCTCTCCCTCCCCTCCCTCCCTCCTCCCCTTCTCCCTCCCCCCCTCCCTCCCACCCCTCTCTCACCTCCCTCCCACCCCTCCCTCCCTTCCACCCCTCCCCTCTCCCTTCCCTCCCTCCCTCCCACCCCTCTCTCCCTCTATCCCTCCCCCCTCTCTCACCTCCCTTCTCCCCTCCCTCCCACCCCTCTCTCACCTCCCTCCCACCCCTCCCTTCCTCCCTCCCCTCTCCCTCCCCTCCCTCTTCTCCTCCCCTCCTAGCCAAGTGAAGGAAGCCCCCCCCCCACCCCGATGGCGTCTTCTTTCTCCACCACCACCGCCGCCCCCCACCTCGTGGTGGCGTCTCTGCTGCTGCTGCTGCAGCTCGGCGCTCTTTGTGAGCAGCCCCTCGTCCTGCCCTTGACCGTGAGTAGCAAACACCCCCCCCTCCCGTTAAGCAGCTGATACCCCCCCCCCTACAGCACCTAAGGTCCATCTTCTTGATTCTTTCGGTAAAGTCACGTAGAAGGGAAATAATAAAATAATGAAAATAAAATATTTTATGTTTTTAATAATAAAAATTAAAAATGTAATTTCGATGTAAAGCTTTCGTGACTGCAGGGATTCATCTTCTTGGTTCTTTCGGTAAAGTCACGTAAAAGGGAAATAATAAAATAATGAAAATAAAACATAGTAAAATAATTCTCACGACGTTTCGGCCACAACGCAAGCAGAAGACCAGGTCTGTCGGGGAGACAGCGTCAGATGCTGTCTCCCCGACAGACCTGGTCTTCACCTGAGGACGGCTGCTTGCGTTTAACCAATAAGATGAATCCCTGCAGTCACGAAAGCTTTAAATCGAAACACCTAAGGTCTTCGCTCATTTACCAGCTTCACATTCCCTATTGCCGTACAAACACTGGAGGAAGGCCTTTGCTATTGATGCCCCCAGGGTCTGGAATGCTGTCGCCAATAAACTGCAATTTGAATCTCTACCTATGAGATCTTCACTCAAAACTGCTCTAGAGGAGTTGTACACCCCTAACTGCCACTGCAATTTAGTGGCCTAAAATACAATGTTTCGCTCTGGATGATCGCTGCAAAGTATGATCTGTGTTTTGATTTAGTGCGCTGATCTTAAAGGTACATTGAAAAATGTTGACACTCCGACTGATGCTCCTCCTGCTGTTGTGGAGCGACCCATGCAGCCAGCTGTGGCTGCAGGGTTTGTGGTACATGTTGTTTACATCGTTTATTGTGAAAACTCCGTCACAGTTCCTATGACCTGCACTGTTGCATTGCTTTCATGGCTTTATTTTGGTGATTTCGAAAAGTTCTTTGGTTGGCCATGTTTGTTTGTTGTAGTACAGAGTTAGACTGATGGCGTTAATCTAAGTTGTCTTGCGGTTGTTGTTGTTGTTGTTTGACTTGCATCCCACTGGGATGTTTGCACACAGCGTTGGTGTACGGTGATTTTTCTGCAATATTTTGCTGTCTCTTCTTGGATTTGCTTTTAGCACTCAGTCACATCGTCACTTTAAGATGTTTTTTGTTCGTGTTTTTGTTTTTTGTTTGTTGCGGTTGCACCCGATTCAAGAGCCGAATGTCTCACAGGGCTCTACACCCACTACATGAACTTGAAACTTGAAACTACACCCATCACTCATCCACCCAAGTCCATCAACTCAACTTTGTTGTTGACCCGTTGGTCTCTCGCAGTCACCCAGCCCCCGTCCATCACGTGGCAATCGGCGAGGACTACATCGTCGACCCACGTGACAACGTGGTGCTGCAGTGTGAAGCACGCGGCAACCCAGCGCCCACGTACGCTGCACACTCCTCCATCCATCCCTCACTACATCTCCCCTCACTCCCGACTTACCCCCCCCTCCCCATCTCCCTACCCCCCTTCCTCCCTCCATCCCGAATTAACTCTCTCCTTCCTCCGCCCTCCCTTCCCTCCCCTCCCTCCATCCCATCCCCACCTCCCCTCATCCTCCCTCCCCCCTCCTCCCTCCCCTCCCTCCCCTCCCCTCCCCTCCCCCCTCCCTCCCCCCTCCCCTCCTACCCCCTCCCCCTCCCTCCCTCCCCCCCCCACTCCCCCCCCTCCCCCTCCCCGCCTGTGCTGCAGCTTCTGGTGGAGCAAGGACGGGGGCAGCTTTGACCCCGACAGTGACCCCCACGTGCGGCGCCGTGGGGATGGCTCGGGGACCTTCACCGTCGACTTGGCGGCGGTGGCGGCGGAGTCCAGTGGTGACGGTGGCGGTGACGGTGACGGTGACGTCACCGCGGCGGTGCAGCGCTACCAGGGGATCTACCGCTGCTGGGCGGGGAACCGGGCGGGCACGGCGCTCAGCAACAACATCACCGTGAGGCTGGCGCGTGAGTGGGGGGGGGGGCACGCTCGCACCGTCAACTACTCACTCACTCACACACACACAGGGTGTGCTAACCGCTGCACCACCATCCCCACTCACACACACACACACAGGGCGCTAACCGCTGCACCACCACTCCCCACACACAAAGTGCTGAACCCGTCCTGGGCCCTCCCTAGGTCGACTCAGCCTCAAACGCGTACCTAATGCGCCATGTAAACACGTCACCATCGGGGAGACAAAGGCGGCCCGGTGCTGACCACCAACTCGCTGGCAGCACTTGCCCCAACGCCCTGCGAAGGCTACACGGGGAGACTTTGTCTGTACCCTGCAGGTGCCCCGCGGTGGCCGCGTGAGCAGCTGGCGCCTGTCATGGCCGCCGTGGGCTCCCCGGCCGTTCTGCACTGCCGCCCTCCTCCCCACGGCTTCCCTCCTCCCACCTTCTTCTGGCTGAGCTGAGTACCATGCTGCTATGAGATGTACGCTTGAGTACCAGCTGGTATGAGATGGGTTGAGTACCACGCTGCTATGAGATTCACAGCTGTGAGTACCACGCTGGCTATGAGA
>WFAB01002882.1:0-24976 GCA_018977245.1 Lethenteron camtschaticum | reverse complement strand
TAATTAGAATCGTATGCTTTTTTTTCAATATCATAACGTACTTCAGTGTTGAGGGGCATCGAACATATTTCTCGTCATTTTAACCTGTGAAAATAATCACAAAACCTCACCATCCTAGTCTACTACTGTGGGTATGTACATGGATCTGTACTGCTGTGTATGTCAACTCGTGTGTATATTTACATTTGTTTATGTGGATATGTACATGCGTGTATGTGCGTGTATAGGTATGTACAATCATTTGTTCGCCCATTTATTTGTGATGTCAAACGCAATCTCTGTGTACGTACCCTGCTGTGTATGTACAATCGTGTGTTTGTACAATCGTGTGTGTAAGCGCACTTGTGTGTGTATGTACAATCGTGTGTGTAAGCGCACTTGTGTGTGTATGTACAATCGTGTGTTTGTACATCGTGTGTGTAAGCGCACTTGTGTGTGTATGTACAATCGTGTGTGTATGTACACTCGTGTGTGTATGTACAATCGTGTGTTTGTACAATCGTGTGTGTATGTACAATCGTGTGTGTATGCACAATCGTGTGTGTATGTACACTCGTGTGTGTATGTACAATCGTGTGTTTGTACAATCGTGTGTGTATGTACAATCGTGTGTTTGTACAATCGTGTGTGTAAGCGCACTTGTGTGTGTATGCACAATCGTGTGTGTATGTACACTCGTGTGTGTATGTACAATCGTGTGTGTAAGCGCACTGTGTGTGTATGTACAATCGTGTGTGTATGTACAATCGTGTGTGTATGTACAATCGTGTGT
This sequence comes from Lethenteron camtschaticum, assembly GCA_018977245.1. NCBI lineage: Eukaryota > Metazoa > Chordata > Hyperoartia > Petromyzontiformes > Petromyzontidae > Lethenteron > Lethenteron camtschaticum. The sequence continues at coordinate 24,204 of WFAB01002882.1, read as the reverse complement.
GTATGCACAATCGTGTGTGTATGCACAATCGTGTGTGTATGTACAATCGTGTGTGTATGTGCAATCGTGTGTGTATGTACAATCGTGTGTGTATGTACACTGGTGTGTGTATGTACAATCGTGTGTGTATGTACACTCGTGTGTGTATGTACAATCGTGTGTGTATGTGCAATCGTGTGTGTATGTGCAATCGTGTGTGTATGTGCACTCGTGTGTGTATGTACAATCGTGTGTGTATGTGCAATCGTGTGTGTATGTATGTAATCGTGTGTGTATGTACAATCGTGTGTGTATGCANATCGTGTGTGTATGTACATCGTGTGTGTATGCAATCGTGTGTGTATGTGCATCGTGTGTGTATGTATATCGTGTGTGTATGTACAATCGTGTGTGTATGTGCACTCGTGTGTGTATGTACAATCGTGTGTGTATGTACACGCTGTAAGTCACAGGTATCAATCGAATTGGGTCAATGACACCAGCACACAAATGGTGAGGTCGTTTGGAATGATGTTGCATTGATGAAAGATTAAGTTCTCCGACGTTGCATGTCATGAACTTTACATTCAATTGTTTTTTTAATTTACAATCTGCATATCTAGCAATTAGCTTCGCTAACCTGGCTATTGAGCTTAAGCCTGAATACATATGTGCATCTCACCACATAATTCGCGTTCATTTGCTAATATTCACCCTGCAATGTGTGTACACGTGTATATTTTCACAACCTTCATCACCGTGTGCATGATTTTTCGCCTGTGCATGTCCACTCGTGTGTATATTCACACTTGTTTATGTGGATATGTACATGCGTGTATGTGTGTGTATTAGTATGTACAATCATTTGTTCGCCCATTTATTTGTGATGTCAAACGCAATCCCTGTGTACGTACACTGCTGTGTATGTATACTCGTGTGTGTATGCGCACTCGTGTATGCATGTGCACCCGTGTGTGTATGTACAAAGCGGTGTGTATGCACATTCGTGCATTATCCTACAGCACTGTGTATGTCCACTCGTGTGTGGGTGTGTGTACAAGGGAGTGTATATGTGGGGAGCGGTAGTGTAGCGGTTAGCGCGCTGCGCTATGAACCCGGCGACACGGGTTCGATTCCCGCTCACGGCCAACACCAGTGACGATTATATAAATCGGTCCCGGGCCTCCCTAGGTCGACTCAGCCTCAAATGAGTACCTGGTGCGGTGTGTAAACATTGCCACTGGGGAGACAAAGGCGGTCGGGCGTGGTGCTGGCCACCCACCCCCTCGTGTACCGTTGCGGCCTTCATAGGTGCTTGCTAACTGCACTTGCCTCTACAGTCTGTTAAGGCTATACGGGGATCTTTATCTTTGTGTGTATGTCAACTCGTGTGTGGTGTGTGTACAAGGGAGTGTATATGTGTACCCGTGTAAGTATGTGTAGTGGAACACACAAGTAAGTGTCTTCGTTAGTGGATAAAACTGGTAGTCGCGTGTAGCCCGACTTACGAGACGTTACTGTGTCTCGGTTAGACGGTAGTGAGAGTTTTTTGTGTGGATTTGATCCAGACATCCACGCAGCTTAGAGGGTGCCTTTAACTCTCAACAAGACCCGCGACTGTTACTCTGCTCTGAAGAATCAGTCACATGGAGCAGATACACTCTCCACAGCGCCACGCACACACGGGCGAGAAGCCGTTCAATTGCTCTGTGTGTGGGAAGGCATTTGCAAGGAAAACATTTCTTCACAGTCACCAGAAAACACACACGGGCGAGAAGCCGTTCAAGTGCTCTGTTTGTGGAAGGCATTTGCGGAGAAAACAACTCTTAACATTCATTTCAAGTGCTCTATTTGTGGTAAAACATTTTCACAGAAATCTAATCTTCACAGTCACTATTTGTGGTAAAAATTTTCACAGAAATCTAATCTTCACAGTCACAGAAAACACACTCGGCGAGAAGCCATTCAAGTGCTCTGTGTGTGGAAGGATTTGCATGGAAGTCAGATCTTCACAGGCACCAGAAACACACTCTGGTGAAAAGCCATTTAATTGCTCTCCGAGGAGAGGACATGTTCACGGTCATCACCCGAAACAAGCACCAGAAGATCCGCAATAATAGGGAAGTGAAATCAAATGGTGAAATTCAAAGTGCTGCAATGAGTCCTGAAAAAANTGCATCTTTCGAACCGAGGCAGGCGAATCCTGAGAGATCGTTGAATGTAGCGGATGTAATGAGTCCTGACGACAATTCATCTTTCGACCCATGCAGTTGGATCCTGAGAGATGGCTAGATGTAGTGGATGTAATCAGCGCTGAAGACAATTCCACTTTCGACCCATGCAGTTGGATACTCAAAATGTCTGCTGGAATGGCTGGAAAATCAAAGTTTNGAGCACTTCTTTTAGCTGTTGAAGTCCTGGAACGTGCATGTCTGTATCTCTGTAAGATCAATTAATAACGTACAATCAGTGATTTGCAGCAGTACTCCAAGCTAGTGTGATCATTTCAACAAATATGTTTGATTGCTTGTGTGTTTGAAGCATTTTCACGATTAGAAAACAAGTCATCAGAATAAAAGCTGAATTCGAAAGTGATGTAATGAGTTCAAAGGAAATTCCTCTTTCGACCACATGAAGTTGGATATGAAGAGATGGTGGATGTAGTGGAGTGGCTGAAGACTCAAACGTATTGAGTTCATCTGTTAACTGTTGCCCTGTGTATATTCGTGTCTCTTAGATATATTTTTCAGTGATTTCCAGTACTCCGAGCTAGAGTGATGTGAATGCTCTATAATGTGTTCAGATGAAAGCCTTCCTTTTAAGTTCCAGAAGTGTTCACTTATTTCAGGATGACAAAATGTTATACTTCTATAGATGCGTTGCTTCGTCTGGTGGTTGTATCATCGGACTGGTAAGTGTGTGGTGTTTATGGTAGAAGGTGCCATGTCATCTTCTCACAGCTAATTGCGTGTTAAAGTTTATTCGAGACTTCGTCACGTTAAGGTGGTGCTTCGTAGTCCTATCGGACTACTTGTTGATGTGTTGTGAAGCGCAGTGGTTGTGTGGTGGTTCAATTTCTAATTTTACTCTCGTGGTTAAGAGGTTTGTTGAGCTAAAGTTGGAGAAATACTGTGATCACAACTTTGCTCAATATTTTAAACATGTTCTTAATTTTCGATTTAAAGCTTTCGTGACTGCAGGGATTCATCTTCTTGGTTCTTTCAGGTAAAGTGACGTAGAATGGAAATAATAAAATAATATTTTATTATGTTTTATTTATTTTATTTTTTCCATTCTACATGACTTTACTGAAAGAACCAAGAAGATGCTCTTAAAAACNTTTNATCATTGTGTAATAAACAAAATAACTTAAAGTAATAGGTTTCAGAGTGTGCGTGGATTGCACGTTCGTTGTTCTTGTGTTTGATGGCTTGGACTTCTGGACGAATGGCTTCAGTCAAAAAGGACGTCAATGGGGAAATCGACGTTCACGTGATCGATTTTAAGAATATGTTTTAACTGTTGAATTCCTATTGGGAAATAATTTGCCCAGTCCTTCCTGTTTGAGCAAGCGTATTAATAAAGATTTCGATACGAGTATTAACGTGATTTTTCTTGCAGATTAATAAAGACCTGAATTGTTTTTAAAGATGACTGATCTACGTTATTTCAACCATATCCTTCCTTAGAAAAAACACGGACGAGTAGACATACACACACAAGTGTGCTTATAAACACGACTGTCTATACAGCGGTGTGCATTCACACACGAGTGTGCATGTGTTTCTACGCGTTTTAACGTTAATTTACTTGCAGAACAATAAAGACCTGACATGTTAAAGATGACTAATCGTCCCTTATTGAAGAAGGGTAATAAAAAANTAATAAAAAAAAAAANTTTGTTTTATTTTATTAAATAATAAAAAAATTTAAACAATAAAAAAATTATAAATTTTTTTTTATATTTTTTATTTCCCTTCTACGTGACTAAGAACCAAGAAGATGAAGAAGAAATAAAACATAATAAATAGTTGTATAATGTTTCTTTTTTATATTTTATATTTCCCTTCTTCGTGACTTTACCGAAAGAACCAAGAAGGTTAATTTACTTGCAGAACAATAAAGACCTGACATGTTAAAGATGACTAATCGTCCCTTATTGCTACAATGTTCATAGCGAACACGTGTGGAGGCGAGTTTCAGGTGAAGCATCTCCAGCACACAAGTTCACCCTCACCTGGCAGCATCGTGGCAGTCCGCTATCACACTCATGACGTCACACTCATGACGTCACACGCACAGCTGTAGGGNCGGGGCTCTGTCCGCTCAGTGGCGCTGTTTTCATTCATTGAGCACCACGAGCGGGAGTCTCATCCCTGTAGTTCCCTGTTGTGGTGCCGCATTCATCACCACGTTCCCTCAATTCTTTGTACGAAACACACACCACACACGAGTGGACATAGCAGTGTATATGCATAGACGAATGTGCANGCACACCGCTTTGTACATACAAACCGCTACACTACCTCCCAAGTGTCTTACACACAGTGTAAATACACACACGCTTACAAGCGATACATTTCGATTTCATTAAANGTGTATGACAGCAATCGTAATAATTTTGATTAAATTAAACAAATCACCTTGATTGTTCTGACGCGGTCATATCAACACAAGTACTTCAATATTTTTATAAAAAAGTCAGCACGGTATAAAGTTGCACCTCAAAGTCCAAATCACAATTTTAATATTACAGTCTGCATCTGCCTGGTAACGCCTTTGAACAGGCAGCATTTGCAGCACATTGCAGGGTGAATATTAGCAAATTAACGCGAATTATGCGGTGACATGAATATACGTATTCAGGATTAAGCTCAATAGCCAGATTCCACAAGTCATGACTAATCCCATATCTGCATTTCCATAAATATGCTAAATTCGTTGATATCAAACTCTTGAACCTCCGAGTTCAACCAGTCTACACAACAAAGACTCATTCCTAACAGCGTGTTTCACCGAACCTCACAATAATAATATCCTCCACCTCAACCAGTATATACACAAGGACTGTTTCTTGAAATAACTCTTACTTGATACAGAAATCGTGCTGTGACGGTTCCACCTGAAGACGAAAGCTTGTGTTGCCTCCGAAACGTCGTGAGAATTATTTTATTATGTTTTATTTTTTTATTATTTCCCTTCTACCAAGAAGATAGAGAAGCTATGTTGCTAGATATGCAGATTGTAATTTCCAAAAATAACAATTGAATGTAAAGTTCATGAAATGCAACGTCGGAGAACTTCATCTTTCATCAATGCAACATCATTCCAAACGACCCACCATTCGTGTGCTGGTGTCATTGACCCAAATCGAATGAAACCTGTGACTTACAGCTTTCCACACCTTACGCCACGCTCCCACGCCCCTTCATTCGTTTTTNGTTTATCAGAAGGAGGCACTCCCTGTTGTTTGCCAATCCCTGCCACGAGTAAAGTTTTGCAAAAACAACCCCCTTCCTTCATTGACGGTGTTGGACGGTAACGCTGTGGTGGATGTGAGAAATGTCCCGGAGGAAGGCTCATAGCCACCACAGTGGCCCACGAGGTCTTTGGACGGGAGCGAGGGGCTGGTAACCCTCAATACTCAATGCAATTAGCAAAAAAAACACGTCGCAAATTTAAACACGTGCAAATATTGAACACATACACACTGGTGTATATACACACCGAAGGTCGTATGTTACAGATATAAGATGACGATTGTTTTTTTTTGCGTAACGTTATTATGAACACGCTTTTAAGCTAAACCATTCAGTTGATTATTCAAAGTTTGACGTAAATTATTATATAACACACTTGTTTGTTGAAGCACCATGTCAACACGAATGCTTAAATAGGTTTATTAAACAGGTTCAGCACAGTATAAACTTGCACCTCTTAGTCCAAATCAAACTCGACATCTTCATTTCTATACTTCGAACTGTATGTCGCTGTTAAATCTTCTAAACCTGCAGCAGTTTACAGGACATAGCCGGTGAATATTAGCAGATTCACAGGAAGCACTGAATTATGCGTACAATTATGCAGTGAGATGTACATATGTATTAAGGTTAAATTACAATGGCCGGATTAGCTAAGCTATGTTGCACATATGCGGATTATTAATGTAAAATTAACAATTGAATGCAAAGTCTATGATAATCCAAGACGAGAACAAAGGATTTGAATGCTAGAGGGTTATAAGGGCTTAAGATCAGACCTCAAGACCATTTCGAGAGGGATTTCGTTGAGGATAGACGCGCAACTCCTCTCTCTGCAGATTACCTTCTCCTGCGAGACCCAGCCTGGCGAGCCCGATTGCCTGGCGACTGGAGAGTTCGTGGCGACCTCTTCAGACGGTTACAGGACATGGACACGCCGTGCATCAACAAGTAAGTGTCTTCGTTAGTGGATAAACTGGTAGTTGCGTGTAGCTCGACATACGAGACGTTCCTGTGTGTCGGTTAGACGGTAGTGAGAGTTTGCTTCTTGGCGATTTGAGACAGACATCCACGCAGCTTAGAGGTGCCTTTAACTCTCAACAACACCGCGACTGTTACTCTGCTCTGAAGAAAGTCACATGGAGCAGATAAACTCTCCACAGGCACGCACACACGGGCGAGAAGCCGTTCAATTGCTCTTTGTGTGGAACACATTTTCACAGAAATCACATCTTAACACTCACCAGGAAACACACTCGGTGAGAAGCCGTTCAATTGCTCTATTTGTGGAAAGCATTTGCGGATAAATCAATCTTCACACTCACCAGAAAACACACTCACCAGAAAACACACACGGGCGAGAAGCCATTCAAGTGCTCTGTTTGTTGAAGGCATTTGCAGAGAAATCAACTCTAACAATAACCAGAAAACACACGGGCGAGAAGCCATTCAAGTGCTCTGTTTGTGGAAGGCATTTGCTTAAAANTCTATTCTTTACAGTCACCAGAAAACACACACGGATGAGAAGCCATTCAAGTGCTCTCTTGTGGAATGCATTTGCGTGGAAGTCAGTCTTAACACTCACAAGAAAACACACTCGGCTAGAAGCCATTTCATTGCTCTACGAGGAGAGGACATGTTCACGGTCATCACGCGAAACAAGCACCAGAAGATCCGCAATGATAGGGAATTGAAATCAAAATGTAGAATTCAAAGTGCTGCAATGAGTCCTGAAAAATGCATCTTTCTAACCTTTGCAGGTTGACCCTGAGAGATGGCTGAATGTAGCGTATGTAATGAGTCCTGACGACAATTCCTCATTCGACCCATGCAGTTGGATCCTGAGAGATGGCTGGATGGAATGGAGTGGCTTGAGACTCAAGCGTATTGAGTACATCTGTTAACTGTTGCATTGTGTATATTCGCGCTTCTAAGATATATTTTTCAGTCATTTCCATTACTCCGAGCTAGAGTGATGTTGTGAATGCGCTATAATGTGTTCAGATGAACGTATTCCTTTTAAGTTCCAGAAGTGTTCACTTATTTCAGGATGACAACAATGTTATACTTATAGGTGCGTTGCTTCGTCTGGTGGTTGTATCATCGGACTGATAAATGTGTGGTGTTTATGGTAGAAGTGCCATGTCATCTTCTCAGCTAATTGCGTGTTAAATTATTCTAGACGTCGTCACGTTAAGGTGGTGCTTCGTCCTATCGGATTACTTGTTGATGTGGTGTGATGCGCATTGGTTGTGAGGTGTTTCAATTCCTGATTTTACTCTCGTTGTTAAGTGGTCTTGTTGAGCGAAAGTTGGAGAAAGACATTGCTCACACACGCTTACAAGCGATACCATTTCGATTATCAATAAAGAGTATGACAGCAATCGTAATAATTGTCGTGAATTAAAACAAATCACCTTGATTTACTGACGGCTCATATCAACACAAATACTTAAACTTTTTTTTTAAAACAAAGTCAGTACAGTATACATTTGCACCTCTTAGTCTAAATCGAACTGGACATCAGCATTTTGATACTTCAGACTGTATGTCGATGTTAAATCCTCTAAACTTGCATCAGTTTAAAGAACATTGTCGGTGAATATTGCAAATTAACACGAAGCACGAATTATGCATGGATATGTAGATCTTTATTTAAACGGGAGCGTACAATTATGCAGTGAGATATGCATATGTATTAAGGTTAAATTACAATGGCCGGATTAGCTAAGCTATGTTGCTACATATGCGGATTATTAATGTAAAAATTAACAATTGAATGCAAAGTCTATGATAATCCAAGACGAGAACAGGATTTGAATGCTAGAGGGAGTTATAAGGGCTTAAAATCAGACCTCAAGACCATTTCGAGAGGATTTCGTTGAGGATAGACGCGCAACTCCTCTCTCTGAAGATTACCCTTCTCCTGCGAGACCCAGCCTGGCGAGCCCGATTGCCTGGCGACTGGAGAGTTCGTGGCGACCTTTNCAGATGGTTACAGGGACATCGACACGCCGTGCATCAACAAGTGTCTTCGTTAGTGGATAAACTGGTAAGACTTCAGTGAGAGTTTGCTTCTTGGCGATTTGAGACAGACACAGCTTAGAGGTGCCTTTAACTCTCAACAACACCCGCGACTGTTACTCTGCTCTGAAGAATCAGTCACATGGAGCAGATACAGCGCCACGCACACACGGGCGAGAAGGCGTTCAATTGTTGTATATGTGGGTATGAAAATTTGTTATGTTGTATGCGTGCGTGGGTGAAATTATTATGTTGTATATGTGGGTTATGAATATTCAGTGGAAATAATAATAATTAAATGAAATTTGGCCAAATGTGTAATTATCCGGAAATATGTTAATTTATGTAATTACGCACATTTTAATTATGCCAATTCAAGAGGTAATCGTATTAATTATGCGAGTGGTTTAATTATGATAATGCAAGTCGTTATGATAACCAGACCCCGGTTCACCCCGTTATCGCTTTAACATTTACTGAGTATGTATTAGTGTGTTTATTAAGGTCACCAAGTTCAAATCTCAACGCAGAAGCAGATCTTATGCATAGATTTCAGGAAAGAATCACACAACCACTTCTGTATTGATCAATTTATTACTAATTCAACCTTAACTATGATATAGTATGCGAACTCTCAATCCCGGAACGTCAACACGGCATCAATACAGTATCATCAACGATTGTCTGATTTCACTTGGACAACTGCACATGGATCCCGCATAACGCGATGGTTGTTAGTGAGAGAGAGAGTCGTTAAAACATGCAAATACTATGCTAAGAAAACCTTAACGTTAATGAATGATTATACTCAATATTGTTCACGCAGTACCGCACTCCTTATTGATCATACGCAACCTTATCACGTTGTTAACACCTTGGTCACGGAACAGTTGAATATTCTGTAGAGGATGCGAGTACGTGCGGCGATTATGACTGAAAGATACTTGAAAGATTATACGGCGATAAAAACACAATCAAAAACAGTTATTATTCTTAAAGGCACCAATCTCAACAGATACATCGGCAGGTTATCTCAGAACAGAACGGCTCGGAGTAAGGGCCTGCGACGGTGCTCCTTTTCCGAAGATCGTTATCTTATACCAAGTTTACTAATTGGGGACCAGATCACCTGATAAGGATCCGGTGGGCCACCACTCCCACGTGAGCGTGGCTCGGCGGAAGGAGGTGCCAAGAATCAGTTCGTATTGATGGATCTGTTGGGAATTTATGCGATTAAGAGTACAGCCCACTAAATATTAAAGATAAAATTAAGAATACTCTTATACGACGGAGGCCATCCCTCGGTCTCGTTGTGATGCTTTCCAGCCACGGATGGCTTATGGGTTCGAGTGTGTTTGAGTGGTAAGAGTTGTCTTGAATAGTCAGTGTTCGGAGTCGATTCTTTATGTCAAACAGACGCCTGGTGGTCGTGTGGTGAGGGGGCGGTGCGCGTCATACGTAGCAGTCGCTTCCCTGACGGATGGCTGTTGATACGCTGTCGCAGTTCGGAACCCGGTCGGTAGGTGGCGCCCACAACTCGCTCGTAGCGTGCAGCTCTGGGTTGTCGCCGAACCGCGATGATCACCACTCCGGCGCAGCAGAGATTGACGAGCTGAAGATGAGTTGAGCCGACCCGCTGGTCGCAGCTTGCTCCTGAGTCGACCCTCCCGGTCGAGCTCGCTCCTGGGTCGACCGCTGGTCGCCCTCGCTCCTGAGTCGACTCTCTGGTCGCACTCCTGAGTGGACCCACTGGTCGCACTCCTCCTGAGCCGACTCTCCCGGTCGCGCTCCTGAGTGGACCCTCTCGTCGCACTGGTTTCCAATGCTCAGGATCCTTTACTTTATGCCGAAAAATCCCTTGGATCCCGCCCACAAGGCGGGACTTCTTTCGATTTTTTTGTGTCAGGATCTGTCCGTAGGCAGGTGTGTCCATGTGTGTGTCCGTATGTCCTTGTGTGCATCACCACGGTATATTCCGTTGTCACACCCCTCCATAAACCCACGAGCAACCAATCAGATGTTACAAATTGCCTCGAGCCGTCTCCCTGCCTGGGTGCAATTTATCTCTTGTTTGGCCTTCTTCATAAACCCAAAACACAGACGTTACAAATGTCTCATAGGCGTCTTTGTTCGCGTTGCACCACCTGGAGGAGGGCAACGCTCTCTCCGACCCGGCGCACAAAGAAATGGTTAAAAAGTTTTAAGTTAACATTTGTCCCTTACTATTTCACAGTTATGATTCTGTATGTAACCTAAGGTCTGTCGTTTCCCATCGTGGTGCTTGGCTCCAGTGGAGGTGTCTCCCCAAGCGTATACACACTCCTATCCGCGCTGCGGGATACAAAGACGGCCGGGATCCCCTTTCTCTCCGACCCTGGGTTTAACATCGTTTTTTATTATGTATTATATTCGACCTGGTGGTGATTCATCCCGTTATCCTGGCTTTTCATAAGTTTTACTTTAGCTTACGGTGAATAGCGTTAACATTGATGTTATGTTCGATATTATGTATTGTGATGTCTTTAACTTAACTTGTTTGTCAGAGCTTTACTGACACGAAGTTGCATTTCATAGCCCCGCAGTCTTTGCCCCACCCTATCTCTGCTCGCCGTGCTCTTAATTTCCTTCCCTCTTCAACCTTATATATGATATATTCGCTCCTGTCTGGGTGCGATTCAATTTTGACTTAGGAAGGTTCTGATTGTCATATGCTTCGGGTCGAGTTGTATAGAAAGTATTAAAGTATGGAAATAACATTTCATATTGACTTAATGATGGTGATGGTTCAGTAGGCGTAACTTGTGGCCTGGTTTAATTGGAGTGGGTGTGAATATCAATAACTTTAGCCTACCCTGTTGTTAAATTCCGACTTTAACGTTACTTTAATAGCAATACAGAATAATTGAGCTTTTTGTCTTAACTAGGCGAACGCGAACTTCTGGTGACCCCGCAGCCGTGTTATTTAGCTGGGTCTGCCCGCCTTGAGAGATATACAACATTTTTTTAAATCAGCTCTCCCTGTCCCTCCAACCTTCTGCTCTGGGAATGTTATTCTTAATGTCAGGTCCAAGCCTCTTTGGGTTTATCTTTGTTTCCTCAGCTGCAGGAGAACAAGGCGTGCTTCTACCTCCCTTTCTGTGTGCACGTGTTCTAATTAGCTCGGAATCCCTCGCACAATCAGTGATGATTCCTGGCTTTCTGTGGTTATGACTTAGACAAAGGCGCCTCTACTTTCTTTCACTGCCTTTGCCTTGAAGCAAGGTTGCAATTCTGTCGTCCTAGCCCTCCTCTCGTTCATTACTTAACAACACCTGGTGTTTTGCAGTTTGGTGCGCTTTGGTGTGTTTCACTCAAAAAAAAACAAGTAAAAAGATAATATATAAAAATCATCAAATATTATTAATCTCAATTATGGAAGAAGGGCTAGGATACAACAGGGGGAGAGGGGGGAGTCCCTTATCCGCTCCACGATTTACAAACGCCTCTTCTCACCACCGCCGGCTAAAGCAGACTAACGAATACACAGCCAATCCGCGCGGGGGATCCTCGTCACGTGCCCCGCCGCCGACCAATCAGCGCCAGGATCAGCTCACCCGTCCACAAGCTTGGAGCCCGCCGAAGATTTTAAACGGGCGGAGAGAAATTTTTTGGGATTTTTAAATAAAGAGATGATTCCAATCCTCGCCGCGTTCTTCACGTAAGCGGAGGTGCGGGACCAGCATTAGACGCGAGCTTAATGAGGCTCGAGACCACTGAGAGGTGAGCGGCTTTAAACGACGGTGCAGAGGCTAGGCCTCGCGCGGCCTCGACTAGTTTCCTAGCGGAGCCTGCCGGCAAGGCCTCGGTTGTGTGCGGCGAGTTTAGTTTTCTATTTCTTAACAGTTTTATTTTTGAACGGATTTCCTTTTTGAACGGTTTTAGTTCTTGGACGGTTTTAGTTAAATTGTTAAAGGTCGCTTTGGTGACGCGTGTCCTACGGGCAGCGTGAGTCTGGTGTTTGTTTGTCTGTGGTGCAGTGTTTTGAGTGTGGTAAGTGTTGAGTCTGATGCTGTGTTGAGTCTATGGTGCAGTGTTGAGTATTACCGGTATTGTTGAGTCTATGGGTAGTGTTGAGTATATCGGTATTGTGAGTCTATGGGTAGTGTTGAGTATATCGGTATTGTTGAGTCTATGGGTAGTGTTAGTNCTATGGGTGTTGTTGAGTCTATGGAGTGTTGAGTCTATGGGTAGTGTTGAGTCTATGGGTAGTGTTGAGTCTATGGTAGTGTTGAGTCTATGGTAGTGTTGAGTCTATGGGTAGTGTTGAGTCTATGGTAGTGTTGAGTCTATGGTAGTGTTGAGTCTATGGGAGTGTTGAGTCTATGGTAGTGTTGAGTCTATGGGCAGTGTTGAGTCTATGGGCAGTGTTGAGTCTATGGTAGTGTTGAGTCTATGGTAGTGTTGAGTCTATGGTAGTGTTGAGTCTATGGGCAGTGTTGAGTCTATGGTAGTGTTGAGTCTATGGCAGTGTTGAGTCTATGGGCAGTGTTGAGTCTATGGGCAGTGTTGAGTCTGGGCAGTGTTGGTCTATGGGAGTGTTGAGTCTATGGGCAGTGTTGAGTCTATGGGCAGTGTTGAGTCTATGGGCAGTGTTGAGTCTATGGGCAGTGTTGAGTCTATGGGCAGTGTTGAGTCTGGAGTGTTGGTCTGGGCAGTGTTGAGTCTGGTAGTGTTGAGGCTATGGTGCAGTGTTGAGTCTATGGTGCAGTGTTGAGTCTATGGGCAGTGTTGAGTCTATGGTGCAGTGTTGAGTCTATGGGCAGTGTTGAGTCTATGGCAGTGTTGAGTCTATGGGCAGTGTTGAGTCTATGGGCAGTGTTGAGTCTATGGCGCAGTGTTGAGTCTTTGTTTTTGTTTGTTGCGGTTGCACCCGATTCAAGAGCCGAATGGCTCACAGGGCTACGTACCTAACGCGTGCAACTTTGAACTCTGAGGTGCAGGGCTACGATGAGCGCGGGCGGAGGGGGTGACAGCGTCTCACGCCAACCCCTCCGTGGGAGCTCCTCGTCAGCGCACAGCGGCGGCGGTGACAACGTTGCTCCGGCCGCAGACGAGAAGGGGGACGAGGAAGTGGAGGAGGAGGAGAGAACGGTGGAACAACAACAACAACAGCAGCAGCAATGGCCACAGCAACCTACCAGCTTCACGGTGCAGCAGTATGTTGTGGGCCGCAACAGGGTCTCCAGCAACAGCTCGCCAAGCCCGCCCTTCAGAAACTGATGGAGCAGCAACAGCAACAGCAGCAGCTGCTGTCGCCGCATGCGGTGTTGAAGCAGGGCCTGCAGCAGCAGCAGCAGCTGGTAGTGACTCAGCAGCAGCAGAAGGTGGTACTCCAACATGTAGCGCAGCAGCGGCAGCAGCAGCTTCCGCAGAAGATATTGAAACAGGTGGCGCAACAGGGCACGCAGCAGCAGTTGGTACAGCACAAGCAGCAGCAGCAGCAGCTCATGCAACAGCAGGTGCTGCTGCAGCAGCAGCAGTTTATGTTGCAGCAGCAGCAAGTTCTTTTACAGCAGCAGCAGCAGCAACAGCAGCAGCAGCAAGTCTCCGCACCATGCGCTGTTCACCAAAGGTTCAAACAGGTGCCCTGCACGTCGTTCATACAGGTACGGCTGCAACGTCGCACGGACGTTGGCGCTGCGTGGAGGGTGTTACGTGTGTGAGTGTGTGTGTGNGAGTGTGTGTGTGTGCGTGAGTGTGTGTGCGTGTGCGTGAGTGTGGTGAGTGTGTGTGTGAGTGTGTGTGAGTGTGCGTGAGTGTGTGGTGAGTGTGAGTGTGTGGTGAGTGTGTGTGAGTGTTTGAGAGTGCGTGTGTGNGGTGAGTGTGCGTGAGTGTGCGCGTGAGTGTGCGTGAGTGTGTGAGTGTGTGCGTGAGTGTGTGCGTGTGTACAGNTGTGTGTGTGTGNACAGGTGTGTGTCTGTGTGTGTACAGGTGGTGTGTGTACAGGTGTTGTCTGTGTGTGTACAGGTGTGTGTCTGTGTGTGTCCACACGTACTCACCACTCACCCACCCGTACTCACCACCCGTACTCACCACTCACCACTCACTCACCCACTCACTCACTCACTCACACTCACCACTCATCCACCACTCACTCACTCACTCACCACTCACTCACTCACTTCACCACCACTCACCACTCACTCCACTCACCACCACCCCACCACCACCCACTCACCNACTCACCACCACTCACTCACACCACTACCACTCNNCACACTCACCACTCACCACTCACCCCACCNCCNACTCACCATCAGCTCNCACTCATATACCACCAACACCACCACNACTACACCACCCACCTACACTAGCACCAACANTCACCACGTGTAACCNCTNCACTCACCCCACTCACTCATCCACTCNCCCACCACNCACCACCCCCCCACCACCACTCACTCCACNCACCACTCAGCTCACTCACCACTAGTACACTCACCACTCACTCACNACCACCACCCACTCACTTACCACCTGTGACCACTCTACNCNCTTCACTCACCACTCACCCAACNACTCACNCACTCACCACTCACCACCACCCCCACTCACCACTCACCACACCACTCACTCACCACTCACCACNACCCACTCACCACTCGCTCACCACGCTCACACACCCACTCACCACTCTCTCAACCACTCACCCACTCACCACCCGATCACTCACTCAGTCACTCGCTCAGTCAGTCGCTCGCTCAGTCAGCCGCTCGCTCAGTCAGTCACCCAGTCACTCGCTCAGTCAGTCAATCAGTCACTCAGCTCGCTCAGTCAGTCACTCAGTCACTCAGTCAGTCAATCAGTCACTCGCTCACCCAGCCACTCACCCAGACACTCACCCAGTCACTCGCTCAGTCACAGTCACTCGCTCAGCCACTCACCCAGCACTCACACAGTCAATCAGTCGCTCGCTCAGTCAATCAGTCGCTCGCTCAGTCAGTCACTCAGTCACTCAGTCAGTCGCTCGCTCAGTCAGTCAGTCACTCGCTCAGTCAGTCGCTCGTTCAGTCACTCGCTCAGTNACTCAGTCAGTCAGTCAGTCAGTCAGTCAGTCAGTCGCTCAGTCAGTCAGTCGCTCGTTCAGTCACTCGCTCAGTCACTCGCTCAGTCACTCGCTCAGTCAGTCAGTCGCTCCCTCAGTCAGTCAATCGCTCAGTCAATTAATCAGTCGCTCGCTCAGTCACTCGCTCAGTCACTCGCTCAGTCAGCCACTCACCCAGTCGCTCGCTCAGTCGCTCGCTCAGTCACTCACCCNGTCACTCGCTCAGTCAATCAGTCGCTCGCTCAGTCAGTCAATCAGTCACTCGCTCAGTCAATCACACAGTCACCAGCTCGGCTCAGGGTGNCAGTCGCTCGCTCAGTCAATCAATCAGTCGCTCGCTCAGTCACTCACATAGTCACTCACTCAGCCACTCGCTCAGTCACTCGCTCAGTCACTCACCCAGCCACTCACCTAGTCACTCACTCAGTCGCTCGCTCAGCCACTCACCCAGCCACTCACCCAGTCACTCAGCCACTCACTCACCCAGCCACTCACTCACCCAGCCACTCACTCACCCAGCCACCGCTCACCCACCCACCCACCCCTCCCTCTCTCTCCGTCACAGCCTCAACCTCCCCTCCGTCTGACCCTTCACCTTTGCCCTCGACCCCACGGCGACCTCCGCCATGGGGACCTCCGCCGTGGGGTCAACCTCCGCCGTGGGACCTCCGCCGCCTCCGCCGTGGGACCTCCGCCGTGGGACCTCCGCCGTGGTGACCTCCGCCCCAGTCACCCTGGGCTCTGTGGGTCCTCCGCACGGATACGCACTGCCAGTGGCCTGCTCCCAGAGGCTTGCTGAGCCCACAGACACAGGCCCGACTGCCAGTGAGTGACACAGTGGGTGGGTGGGTGAGTGGGTGGGTGGGTGGGTGAGTGGGTGGGTGGGTGGTGAGTGGGTGGNTGGGTGGTNGGTGGGTGGGTGGGTGGGTGGGGGGGTGGGGGTTNGGTGGTGGGTGNGTGGTGGGTGGGTGGGTGAGTGNGTGGNTGGTGGGTGGGTGGTGGGTGGGTGGTGAGTGGGTGGTGGGTGAGTGGGTGGTGNGTGGGTGAGTGNGTGAGTGGGTGTGTGGGTGAGTGGGTGGTGGGTGGTGAGTGGTGGTGGTGGTGGTGGTGGTGGGTGGGTGGTGGGTGAGTGAGTGGGGGTGGNTGGTGGTGAATGTGAGTGGGTGGGTGAGTGGNTGGGGAGTGGTGGTGGATGAGTGAGTGGGTGAGTGAGTGGTGGTGGTGGGTGAGTGAGTGATGGGTGAGTAGACAATCACTCGCCCCCCCNNTCACCACCCCCTCACCACCCCTCACCACCCCCTCACCACCCCCCTCACCCCCCCCCCCCCCCCCTCACCCCCCCCCACCCCCCTCACCACCCCTCACCACCCCCTCACCACCCCTCACCACCCCTCACCACCCCNTCACCACCCCCTCACCACCCCCTCACCACCCCNTCACCACCCCTCACCACCCCCTCACCACCCCNTCACCACCCCNTCACCACCCCNTCACCACCCCATCACCACCCCCCCCCCCCCCCCCCCCCCCCCCCACCAAGGGGGTCCCCCACCACCCCCTCACCNCCCCCCTCACCCCCTCACCACCCCTCACCACCCCCGTTCACCACCCCTCACCACCCCNTCACCACCCCCNTCACCACCCCNTCACCACCCCTCACCACCCCCTTCACCCCTCCCACCCCCTCACCACCCCCTCACCACCCCCTCACCACCCCNTCACCACCCCNTCACCACCCCNTCACCACCCCCTCACCACCCCTCACCACCCCCTCACCACCCCNTCACCACCCGTCACCACCCCNTCACCACCCCTCACCACCCCCCTCACCACCCCNTCACCACCCCCTCACCACCCCCTCACCCCCCCTCACCCCCCGCACCNAGAGATGGTGAGCCGCTCANCTGGCTACGTTGGTCNAGCGGCGCCGCCGGCGGAGGCAGTCCCAGCCCTCGCACATCCAGGCGCANGCTCACCCTGGGGGGGCAGTCAGTCAGCCGGCAGGNAAGCCGCCAGGGGCANCGTGGTNGTGGTGTGCCCGGCACCACTNCGCTCAGGGTGACAGTCGCTCGCTCAGTCAGTCAATCAGTCACTCGCTCAGTCACTCAGTCAGTCGCTCGCTCAGTCAGTCACTCGCCAGGCTCAGTCAGTCGCTCGCTCTCGTCAGTCACTCAGTCAGTCAATCAGTCACTGCTCAGTCACTCGCTCAGTCAGTCGCTCTCTCAGTCAGCCGCTCGCTCAGTCAGTCAGTCACTCGCTCAGTCAGTCAATCAGTCACTCGCTCAGTCAGTCACAGTCACTCGCTCACAGTCACTCGCTCAGTCAGTCAATCAGCTCAGTCAATCAGTCACTCACTCAGTCAGTCAATCAGTCACTCGCTCAGTCACTCGCTCAGTCAGTCGCTCTCTCAGTCACTCGCTCAGTCAGTCAGTCACTCGCACAGTCAGTCAATCAGTCACTCGCTCAGTCAGTCAATCAGTCACTCGCTCAGTCAGTCACTCAGTCACTCGCTCAGTCAGTCAGTCACTCGCTCACCAACCACTCACCCAGTCACTCACCCAGACACTCACCAGTCACTCGCTCAGTCAGTCACTCCGGCCACTCACCCAGCCACTCACACAGTCAANCAGTCGCTCGCTCAGTCAATCAGTCGCTCGCTCAGTCAGTCACCCAGTCACTCGCTCAGTCACTCGCTCAGTCAGTCAGTCAGTCAGTCAGTCAATCAGTCACTCGCTCAGTCAGTCAGTCGCTCGCTCACTCAGTCAATCGCTCTGTCAATCAGTCGCTCGCTCGGTCACTCGCTCAGTCAATCACCCAGTCATTCAGCCACTCACCCAGCCACTCACCCAGTCGCTCGCTCAGTCACTCACCCAGTCGCTCGCTCAGTCGCTCGCTCAGTCACTCACCCAGTCACTCGCTCAGTCAATCAGTCGCTCGCTCAGTCAGTCAATCAGTCACTCGCTCAGTCAATCACACAGTCACTCACTCAGTCGCTCGCTCAGTCACTCAAGTCACTCACTCAGTCACTCGCCAGTCACTCACCCAGCCACTCACCTAGTCACTCACCCAGTCGCTCGCTCACCACTCACCCAGCCACTCACCCAGCCACTACCNACACTCACCCACNCACTCACTTCCACCCACTCACTCACTCACCCCGCCTCACTCACCCACTCACTCACTCACACTCACCCACTCACTCACCCAGCCACTCACACAGTCACTCACCAGCCACTCACTCACCCAGCCACTCACCCACCACTCACCCAGCCATTCACCCAGCCACTCACCCACACTCACCANTCACTCAGTTAGTCACTAAGNCACTCACTCACCACTCACCAGCCACTCACCACCCNNCNACTCACCAGCCACTCACCCACCCACCCANTCACTCACCCAGCCACTCACCACTCACTCACCGCCACTCACCCACCCACTCACCACCCACTCACACACTCACCCTGCACATGCTCACCAGCCACTCACCCACCANTCACCCAGCCACTCACCCAGACACTCACCCAGTCACTCAGTCACTAAGNCACTCACTCACCCACTCACTCAGTCAGCACCACTCACCCGCCACTCACCCAGCCACTCACCCACCNACTCACTCACCCAGCCACTCANCCAGCCTCTCACCNACCACTCACCACCACTCACCAGCCACTCACCCACCCACTCACTCACCCAGCCACTCACCCANTCACCCACCCAGCCACTCACCAGCCACTCACTCACCAGCCACTCACCCAGACACTCACGGCCAGTCACTCAGNCAGNCACTAAGTCACTCACCCACCACTCACTCACCCAGCCACTCACCCAGCCACTAACCCAGCCACTCACCCACCCACTCACCACCCACCACTCACCAGCCACTCACCCACCCACTCACCCAGCCACTCACCAGCCACTCACCCACCACCACCACCACCCACTCACTCCCCACTCACCCAGCCACTCACCCACACCACTCACTCACCCAGCCACTCACCCAGNCACTCACCNACCACTCACCCACCCACCACCACTCACCACCCACTCACCCACCCTACCCACTCACCCAGTCACTCACCCAGCCACTCACCACGNTGTCTCCCCCCGTGCTCCTTCTTCTCCCCCGCTCCCCAGGAGGCTGGTCAGCTTNACGGCGATCCACNAGCGTGCAGCTGNCAGCGNNANCAGCAGCTACAGNTGCGCCAGGCGGGTCTGGTGACGCACGGTNNCGCAGCCCCGCCACCACNACCACCACACANTGCTACTGACCTCCACATGATGCACAGGTGAGGGGGCGGGGAGTGAGGAGTGGTGGTGGTGGTGNTGGTGGTAGTGGTGAGTGNTGGTGGGGACGGTGGTGGTTGTNAGTGGTGGTGGTGAGTGGTGGTGGGTNGTGNGGTGGTGGCACTGTGNTGGTGGGTGGNGAGNAGGAGTGGTGGTGAGTGGTGGTGGGNGTGGTGGTGAGGGGTGGGNGACTGAGTGNGNNGTGGTGGTGANGTGTGGTGGTGGTGGGTGGTGGTGACNGGNTGGGTGANGAGTGGTGTGGTGGTGGTGGTGGTGGGATGNTGGTGGTGNTGGTGGGTGGTGGGTNAGNTGTGTGNTGGGTGAGGNTGGTGACTGGGTGNNGACNTGTGGTGANGGGGTGGGTGGTGACTGGGNGGGTGNTGCNGTGAGTGATGNTGTGATGNTGNTGACGGCCCCTGGGTGACGGTGNTGGTGGAGGATGGTGGGTGNTGGTNAGTGTNNANGGTGTGAGTTAGTTGAGTTGAGGGGAGAGCGGTCGTGNCGGAANTACCCATGAATGTCCTNGATGTCTNGAAGCCAGGGTTAACGGATTTACCAGGCAACAGGCGATGGNACTCTACCCACCCTACGTCACCATCCTGCANCACCCACCNACCANCNACCACCACCACCACCACCACCACCACCACTCACCNACTCACCACCANCACCCCCACTCACCACCNACCACCACNCACACACCACCNACCACCACCACCANCACCACCCACCNACCACTACACCCACACCANNNACCCACCCCACCACCACCACCACCACCACCNACCACCACCACNCACCNACCNACCNCCNCCACCACCACNACCACNCACTCACCACCCNACCNACCACNCACCNACACCNACCCACCANCACCACCACCNANCACNCACCANCACCACCACCACCACCACNCACCACCNACCACTTACCCACCANCACCACCACACCCTGAACCACCACCACCACCNACNCACCACCCACCANNCCCCACCANCACCACCAACCACCNANTACACCCTCTCACCANCACCNANCACCNACCACCANCACCACCACACCCACCACCACCCACCNACCACTCACACCACCACACCACCACACCACCNACCANCACCCACCACCACCACACNACACCACCACCAACTCACCACCACCNACACCACCACCACCACCACCACCACNACCACCNACNCACCACCANACCCACNCACCANCACCACCACACANNCANCACNCCCACCACAACCANCACCNACNCACCACCACNNCCACCACCACNCACCANCCACCNACTACCACCACGTCACCACCCACCNACNCACACACCANCANCACCCCACCACCACCACCNACCACCANTACNACCCNNACCACNCCACGNCAACCCACCACCACTACACCACCCGAGACCACCACNCACCACTAANCACCACCACCACCNACCCACCACCACCACCNCCCACCACCACCANCACCNACCNACNANNCACCNANCACCACCACGTCACCNACCCANCACNCACCACTCACACANNCTACCCCCANCNACCNATCACACACCNACCACCNANCACTCATACCACCCCCCNACCNACTACCCACCACCANCACCACCACACCNACNCACCACCNACNCACCACCACCACCCACACCACCCAGCCCACNACCACCNACNCANCTACCCGGGACCNCACNCACCCCCNCCACCACCCCCCACCCCACTACCTAGGGCCACCACCCACCCACCNACCACCCCACCACCACCNANCCCNCNCTCCCANNCNCCCACCACCACCCANCCCNNACNNACCACCNACCACCACCACCACCCCACCACTCACCNACCACCACCCCNCCCCACCACCACCACCACCNACTCACCACCACCNNCACTCTCCCACNCACCACNCACCACCACCACNCACCACCACCNACCACCACCACCNACCACCACCACNCACCACCACCANNCACCACCACCACCACCAACCCCACCACCACCACCACCACCACCCACCACCACCACCACNCACCACCACCACCACCACCACCACCCCACCCCACCCACCCACCANCACCACCACTTCACCACTCACCACCCACCCATCACCNNCCNANCCCACCACCACCNACCACCACCACCACCACCCCACACCNACNCACCCACCACCNACCACCANCACCACCACTCACCACCCACCCACCACTGCACCACCACCNACCACCNACCACCACCACCACCNCCCACNNANCACTCACCANCACCACGGNCACNCCACCACCACCANCACCACCANTCACCNACCACCACCCACCNACCNACCCNCCCACCNACCACCACCCACCACCACCACCGNACNCACCACNCACCACCACCACCNACCACCACCACCACCNACCACCNACCACCCACCACNCACCACCACTCACCACCACNCACTCACCACTCCACACCACCACACCNACCACCACCACACCACCACCNACCCGTGNCACCACCNACCACCNACCNACCACCACCNACCATCACCACNCACCACCACANCACCACCACCACCACACCACGCACCACNACCACCACCACCACCACCCCACCCACCACCATCCACCACTCACCACCNACCACNCANNCACCCACCCCACCACCAACCACCACCACNCACCNACNCACNCANCCACCCCACCCTACCACCACCNACCCTGAACCACCACNNACNCCNACCCANCCCNCCNACCACACCCCACNNACCNACNCACCNCNCACCNACCNACCACTCANCACCNAGTGGGCCNTTCCCCACCTNACCANCCTACNCCNACCACCTACACCNACNCACCACTAAGTNACCACCACCACTCACCCCACCNANCACCNACCACCNCCACCNACCCCACTNACCNANNCANCACCACCNACANCACCNACCACCNACCTGGACCATCTNNCACTCCNCCGTGTCACNAGACTGCATCACGCTNNAATGGCNCTGNCCGCNTNNNCTACANNNCTNCTCCANNGCCANGCNCNTNGTNACTGTTCNGCNTAGTACTCCNACCCCGACCCCCGCCTCCTGGGGNTCAGTGGGGGGGGGGCAGNTGTGNNGTCTNNAGGATGGGGANTATAGGCGNNTCGGTGATGCNGNTGNGTGANTGGNTGGTGGNTGGTACGTGGTGGGTGGNTGTGCATGTGGNTGGTGGTGNGTGGTGGTGGTGGTGGNAGNGTGGGGTGAGGAGGTGGTGGTGGGGGTGGGGGNTGGNTGGGTGGTGNGTGNGCTGGTGGTGGTGGTGGTGGTGGTGTTGGGGTGGTGGGTGGTGGTGGTGGTGGNTGAGTGGGTGGTTGGTGGTGGTGNGTGGGTGTGGTGGTGGTGGTGGNTGGNTGGTGGTGGGTGNGNTGGTGTGGGTGNGTGNGGGTGGTGGTGGTGGNTGGTGNGTGGTGGTGAATAANTGGTGGTGNNTGGTGATGGTGGNTGNTGGTGGTGGTGGTGGTGGTGGTGGTGNTGACTGGTGGNTGATGGTGNGTGGTGGTGGGGTGGTGATGGTGGTGGTGGTGAATGGTGGTGTGGGNTGGNTGGTGGTGGTGGTGGNTGGTGGTGGTGATGGGTGGTGGTGGTGGGTGATTGGTGGNTGAGTGNTGGNTGGTGGTGNTGGTGGGTGGGTGGNTGGNTGGTGGTGGNTGGTGNNTGGNTGGTGATGGTGGTNATGTGGTGGGTGACGTGGTGGGTGTGGGTGNGAGTGGNTGNTGGACTGATTTGGTGGTGGGTGATGTGGTGNGTGGTGAGTGGTTGNGTGACGTGGGTAGGTGATGTGNGTGTGTGGTAAGCGATGTGNGTGGTGNGTGAACGTGAGGTGGTGGTGNTGAGTNGGTGNTGACGTGATGTGGTGNGTGAGTGAGTGGTGNGTGNGGGTGGTGGTGAGTGGTGAGTGNGTGNGTTGTGTCGCTCCGGGTGTGGTGTGNNTGGTGGTGACTGNTGGTGNGTGTGNTGGGTGNGATGGTGATGTGAGCGGTGGTGNGTTGGNGGTGGTGAGTGGTGAGTGGGTGATGTGGGTGATGTGGGGTGNGTGAGTGGTGATGTGATGGGTGGTGGNGNGTGGTNTGGTGNGTTGTGNGGTGTGGTGGNTGNGGTGNGTGAGTGGTGGTGAGTGNTGAGTGGTNGGNGGNGGTGGGTGTGATGAGTGNGTGGTGAGTGGGTNATGGTGTGAGTGACGAGTGATGGTGNTGAGTGNGTTGGTGATGAGTGTGGGTGAGTGNGTGAGTGATGTGAGTGGGTGGTGNGTGGTGGTGNGTGGGTGAGTGAGTGGTTGGTGAGTGATGTGNGTTGGTGGTGAGTGAGTTGGTGAGTGAGTGG
>WFAB01002881.1:12500-24982 GCA_018977245.1 Lethenteron camtschaticum | reverse complement strand
GAGTGGTGAGTGAGTGAGTGAGCGGGTGAGTGAGTGAGTGAGTGGGTGAGTGAGTGAGTGGGTGAGTGAGTAAGTGAGTGGGTGAGTGAGTGAGTGAGTGGGTGAGTGAGTGAGTGAGTGGGTGAGTGAGTGAGTGAGTGGGTGAGTGAGTGAGTGAGTGGGTGGGTGGGTGAGTGAGTGGTGAGTGAGTGGGTGACTGAGTGAGTGGGTGAGTGAGTGAGTGGGTGAGTGAGTGAGTGGTGAGTGAGTGGGTGAGTGAGTGAGTGAGTGGGTGAGTGAGTGAGTGGGTGAGTGAGTAAGTGAGTGGGTGAGTGAGTGAGTGAGTGAGTGGGTGAGTGAGTGAGTGAGTGGGTGAGTGAGTGAGTGAGTGGGTGAGTGAGTGAGTGAGTGGGTGAGTGAGTGAGTGGGTGAGTGAGTAAGTGAGTGGGTGAGTGAGTGAGTGAGTGGGTGAGTGAGTGAGTGAGTGAGTGAGTGAGTGAGTGAGTGAGTGAGTGAGTGAGTGAGCGGGTGAGTGAGTGAGTGAGTGGGTGAGTGAGTGAGTGGGTGAGTGAGTAAGTGAGTGGGTGAGTGAGTGAGTGAGTGAGTGGGTGAGTGAGTGAGTGAGTGGGTGAGTGAGTGAGTGGGTGAGTGAGTGAGTGAGTGGGTGGGTGGGTGAGTGAGTGGTGAGTGAGTGGTGACTGAGTGAGTGGGTGAGTGAGTGAGTGGGTGAGTGAGTGAGTGGTGAGTGAGTGGTGAGTGAGTGAGTGAGTGAGCGAGCGAGTGGTGAGTGAGTGATTGAGTGTGTGAGTGACTGAGTGAGTGTGTGAGTGAGTGAGTGGGTGAGTGAGTGTGTGAGTGAGTGAGTGAGTGGGTGAGTGAGTGGGTGAGTGAGTGGGTGAGTGAGTGAGTGGGTGAGTGAGTGAGTGAGTGGAGTGGGTGAGTGGGTGAGTGAGTGAGTGGGTGAGTGAGTGAGTGAGTGTGTGAGTGAGTGAGTGAGTGGGTGAGTGAGTGAGTGAGTGGGTGAGTGGGTGAGTGAGTGAGTGAGTGGGTGAGTGAGTGGGTGAGTGAGTGAGTGGGTGAGTGAGTGAGTGGGTGAGTGAGTGGGTGAGTGAGTGAGTGGGTGAGTGAGTGAGTGGGTGAGTGAGTGGGTGAGTGAGTGAGTGAGTGGGTGAGTGAGTGGGTGAGTGAGTGAGTGGGTGAGTGAGTGGGTGAGTGGGTGAGTGGGTGAGTGAGTGGGTGAGTGAGTGGGTGAGTGGGTGAGTGAGTGAGTGGGTGAGTGAGTGAGCGAGTGGTGAGTGGGTGGGTGAGTGGGTGAGTGAGTGAGTGGGTGAGTGAGTGAGTGGGTGAGTGAGTGAGTGGGTGAGTGAGTGAGTGAGTGGTGAGTGAGTGGGTGAGTGAGTGAGTGTGTGGGTGAGTGAGTGAGTGAGTGGGTGAGTGAGTGGGTGAGCGAGTGAGTGAGTGGGTGAGTGAGTGAGTGGGTGAGTGAGTGGGTGAGTGAGTGAGTGAGTGAGTGAGTGAGTGGGTGAGTGAGTGAGTGAGTGGGTGAGTGAGTGTGTGGGTGAGTGAGTGAGTGTGTGGGTGAGTGAGTGGGTGAGTGAGTAAGTGGGTGAGTGAGTGAGTGAGTGGGTGAGTGGGTGAGCGAGTGGGTGAGTGAGTGAGTGGGTGGGTGACTACCGGAGTACGTATGTAGGTGTGCGGGTCTGGTAGTTCAGGGTAGTGCAGTGGGATGTGAGGTGGGCGGCTCCTTCGGACTCCGGTCGGCAAGACGCGGGCTGGGGCGGGGGCATGGCTGCCCGCAGCTACAACAACAACAACAACAACCACAACAACAACCACAACAACAACCACAACAACAACAACCACAGTGTTAGCAAACACAACCACCACCACCACCACAACCACCACAACCACAAAAACCACAACAACCACCACAACAACCACAATGGTGTTGATGGTGATGGTGTAGTGATGGTAGTGATGGTAGTGATGTTGATGGTGATGATGGTAGTGATGGTGATGATGGTGTTGATGGTGTAGTGATGTTGATGGTGATGATGTTGATGGTGTAGTGATGGTAGTGGTGATGGTGATGATGGTGATGATGATGGTAGTGATGGTGTAGTGATGGTGTAGTGATGGTAGTGATGGTGTTGATGGTGATGATGATGATGGTGGTGATGATGATGATGATGGTGATGATGGTGTTGATGGTGTAGTGATGTTGATGGTGATGATGTTGATGGTGTAGTGATGGTAGTGGTGATGGTGATGATGGTGTTGATGGTGATGTTGATGGTAGTGATGGTGTAGTGATGGTGTAGTGATGGTAGTGATGGTGTTGATGGTGGTGATGATGGTGATGATGGTGATGGTGGTGATGATGATGATGGTGGTGATGGTGATGATGATGATGGTGTAGTGATGGTATAGTGATGGTAAAGTTATGGTGAAGTGATGGTGTTTCTACTCACGTGGTGGTAGTGATGAGTGACTGTGCCTGGCGTAGTGATGATGATGATGATGTTGATGATGATGGTGATGGTGGTGTAGTAGTGATGATGTTGATGGTGATGGTGTTGATGGTGTTGATGGTAAAGTGATGGTGTTTCTACTCACGAGGTGGTAGTGATGAGTGACTGTGCCTGGCGTAGTGATGATGATGATGATGTTGATGATGATGGTGATGGTGGTGTAGTAGTGATGATGTTGATGGTGATGGTGTTGATGGTGTTGATGGTAAAGTGATGGTGTTTCTACTCACGAGGTGGTAGTGATGAGTGACTGTGCCTGGCGTAGTGATGTTGGTGATGATGTTGATGGTAGTAGTGATGGTATAGTGATGGTAGTGATGGTGAAGTGATGATAGTGATGGTAGTGATGTTGATGGTGATGGTGTTGATGGTGAAGTGATGGTAAAGTGATGGTGTTTCTACTCACGAGGTGGTAGTGATGAGTGACTGTGTCTGGCGTAGTGATGATGATGGTGACGGTGGTGATGGTGTAGTGATGGTGTAGTGATGGTAGTGATGGTGTAGTGATGGTAGTGATGTTGATGGTAAAGTGATGGTGTTTCTACTCACGAGGTGGTAGTGATGAGTGGCTGTGTCTGGCGTAGTGATGATGATGGTGACGGTGTTGATGATGGTAGTGATGGTGTAGTGATGGTAGTGTAGTAGTGATGGTGATGATGGTGATGATGGTGATGGTGGTGATGGTGTAGTAGTGATGGTGTTGATGATAAAGTGATGGTACTGACGTGGTGGTAGTGACGAGTGGCTGTGTCTGGCGTAGTGATGATGGTAGTGATGGTGGTGTTGGTGGTGTAGTAGCGATGATGTTGATGGTGATGGTGTTGATGGTAAAGTGATGGTAAAGTGATGGTACTCACGAGGTGGTAGTGACGAGTGGCTGTGTCTGGCGTAGTGATGATGATGGTGATGGTGGTGATGGTGTAGTAGTGATGGTGTTGATGATAAAGTGATGGTACTGACGTGGTGGTAGTGACGAGTGACTGTGTCTGGCGTAGTGGTGATGGTGGTGACGGTGTTGATGATGGTAGTGGTGGTGTAGTGATGGTGATGGTAAAGTGATGGTAAAGTGATGGTACTGACGTGGTGGTAGTGACGAGTGGCTGTGTCTGGCGTAGTGATGTTGATGGTGAAGTGATGGTAAAGTGATGGTACTGACGTGGTGGTAGTGACGAGTGGCTGTGTCTGGCGTAGTGATGGTGATGGTAAAGTGATGGTAAAGTGATGGTACTGACGTGGTGGTAGTGACGAGTGGCTGTGTCTGGTGTAGTGATGGTGATGGTGAAGTGATGGTAAAGTGATGGTACTGACGTGGTGGTAGAGACGCGTGGCTGTGTCTGGTGTAGTGATGGTGATGGTAAAGTGATGGTAAAGTGATGGTACTGACGTGGTGGTAGTGACGAGTGGCTGTGTCTGGTGTAGTGATGGTGATGGTAAAGTGATGGTAAAGTGATGGTACTGACGTGGTGGTAGTGACGAGTGACTGTGTCTGGCGTAGTGATGTTGATGGTGAAGTGATGGTAAAGTGATGGTACTGACGTGGTGGTACTGACGAGTGGCTGTGTCTGGCGTAGTGATGTTGATGGTGAAGTGATGGTAAAGTGATGGTACTGACGTGGTGGTAGTGACGAGTGGCTGTGTCTGGTGTAGTGATGGTGATGGTAAAGTGATGGTAAAGTGATGGTAAAGTGATGGTACTGACGTGGTGGTAGTGACGAGTGGCTGTGTCTGGCGTAGTGATGGTGATGGTAAAGTGATGGTAAAGTGATGGTACTGACGTGGTGGTAGTGACGAGTGGCTGTGTCTGGTGTAGTGATGGTGATGGTAAAGTGATGGTAAAGTGATGGTACTGACGTGGTGGTAGTGACGAGTGGCTGTGTCTGGTGTAGTGATGGTGATGGTGAAGTGATGGTAAAGTGATGGTACTGACGTGGTGGTAGTGACGAGTGGCTGTGTCTGGCGTAGTGATGGTGATGGTGAAGTGATGGTAAAGTGATGGTACTGACGTGGTGGTAGTGACGAGTGGCTGTGTCTGGTGTAGTGATGGTGATGGTAAAGTGATGGTAAAGTGATGGTACTGACGTGGTGGTAGTGACGAGTGGCTGTGTCTGGCGTAGTGATGTTGATGGTGAAGTGATGGTAAAGTGATGGTACTGACGTGGTGGTAGTGACGAGTGGCTGTGTCTGGTGTAGTGATGGTGATGGTAAAGTGATGGTAAAGTGATGGTAAAGTGATGGTACTGACGTGGTGGTAGTGACGAGTGGCTGTGTCTGGTGTAGTGATGGTGATGGTAAAGTGATGGTAAAGTGATGGTACTGACGTGGTGGTAGTGACGAGTGGCTGTGTCTGGTGTAGTGATGGTGATGGTGAAGTGATGGTAAAGTGATGGTACTGACGTGGTGGTAGTGACGAGTGGCTGTGTCTGGTGTAGTGATGGTGATGGTAAAGTGATGGTACTGACGTGGTGGTAGAGACGCGTGGCTGTGTCTGGTGTAGTGATGGTGATGGTAAAGTGATGGTAAAGTGATGGTACTGACGTGGTGGTAGTGACGAGTGGCTGTGTCTGGTGTAGTGATGGTGATGGTGAAGTGATGGTAAAGTGATGGTACTGACGTGGTGGTAGTGACGAGTGGCTGTGTCTGGCGTAGTGATGATGGTAGTGATGGTGGTGTTGGTGGTGTAGTAGCGATGATGTTGATGGTGGTGATGGTAAAGTGATGGTAAAGTGATGGTAAAGTGATGGTAAAGTGATGGTAAAGTGATGGTACTGACGAGGTGGTAGTGACGAGTGGCTGTGTCTGGCGTAGTGATGTTGATGGTGATGATGATGATGGTGAAGTGATGGTAAAGTGATGGTACTGACGTGGTGGTAGTGACGAGTGGCTGTGTCTGGCGTAGTGATGTTGATGGTGATGATGATGATGGTAAAGTGATGGTAAAGTGATGGTACTGACGTGGTGGTAGTGACGAGTGGCTGTGTCTGGCGTAGTGATGATGGTGGTGACGGTGTTGATGATGGTAGTGGTGGTGTAGTGATGGTAAAGTGATGGTAAAGTGATGGTAAAGTGATGGTACTGACGTGGTGGTAGTGACGAGTGGCTGTGTCTGGTGTAGTGATGATGGTGGTGACGGTGTTGATGATGGTAGTAGTGATGGCGTAGTGATGGTGATGGTAAAGTGATGGTAAAGTGATGGTACTGACGTGGTGGTAGTGACGAGTGGCTGTGTCTGGCGTAGTGATGGTGATGGTAAAGTGATGGTAAAGTGATGGTACTGACGTGGTGGTAGTGACGAGTGGCTGTGTCTGGTGTAGTGATGGTGATGGTGACGGTGTTGATGATGGTAGTAGTGATGATGGTAGTGATGGTGGTGTTGGTGGTGTAGTAGCGATGATGTTGATGGTGGTGATGGTGTTGAGTGAGTGAGTGGTGAGTGAGTGGGTGAGTGGGTGAGTGAGTGAGTGAGTGGGTGAGTGAGTGGGTGAGTGAGTGGGTGAGTGAGTGAGTGAGTGGGTGAGTGGGTGAGTGAGTGAGTGAGTGGGTGAGTGAGTGAGTGAGTGGGTGAGTGAGTGGGTGGGTGAGTGCGTGAGTGAGTGGGTGGGTGAGTGGGTGAGTGGGTGAGTGAGTGAGTGAGTGGGTGAGTGAGTGAGTAAGTAAGTGAGTAGGTGAGTGAGTGAGTGAGTGGGTGAGTGAGTGGGTGAGTGAGTGAGTGAGTGGGTGAGTGAGTGGGTGAGTGAGTGAGTGAGTGGGTGAGTGAGTGAGTGGGTGAGTGAGTGGGTGAGTGAGTGAGTGAGTGGGTGAGTGAGTGAGTGGGTGAGTGAGTGAGTGGGTGAGTGAGTGGGTGAGTGGTAAAGTGATGGTGAAGTGATGGTAAAGTGATGGTACTGACGTGGTGGTAGTGACGAGTGGCTGTGTCTGGCGTAGGCCGGCAGCGACTCCACGTCGAACCCTGCAGCACAAGCACAGACAGAGGTCCCCCCGCATAGCGTAGCCTCAACACGCGGCGGGGAAAGGGTGGTGTAGTGTGTAGTGTAGTGTATAGTGTAGTGTATAGTGTAGTGTGTAGTGTATAGTGTAGTGTAGTGTATAGTGTAGTGTATAGTGTATAGTGTAGTGTATAGTGTAGTGTATAGTGTAGTGTATAGTGTAGTGTATAGTGTAGTGTATAGTGTAGTAGTGTAGTGTATAGTAGTGTAGTGTGTAGTGTAGTGTATAGTGTAGTGTGTAGTGTAGTGTGTAGTGTATAGTGTAGTGTATAGTGTAGTGTGTAGTGTAGTGTATAGTGTAGTGTGTAGTGTGTAGTGTAGTGTATAGTGTGTAGTGTAGTGTGTAGTGTAGTGTATAGTGTAGTGTATAGTGTGTAAGTGTAGTGTATAGTGTAGTGTATAGTGTAGTGTATAGTGTAGTGTATAGTGTAGTGTATAGTGTAGTAGTGTATAGTGTAGTGTATAGTGTAGTGTATAGTGTAGTGTATAGTGTAGTAGTGTATAGTGTAGTAGTGTATAGTGTAGTGTATAGTGTAGTAGTGTAGTGTATAGTAGTGTAGTGTATAGTGTAGTGTGTAGTGTAGTGTATAGTGTAGTGTATAGTGTATAGTGTAGTGTGCAGTGTATAGTGTAGTGTAGTGTATAGTGTAGTGTATAGTGTAGTGTATAGTGTAGTGTGTATAGTGTAGTGTGTAGTGTAGTGTATAGTGTAGTGTGTAGTAGTGTAGTGTATAGTGTAGTGTAGTGTATAGTGTAGTGTAGTGTATAGTAGTGTACAGTGTAGTGTAGTGTACAGTGTAATGTACAGTGTAGTGTACAGTGTAGTGTACAGTGTAGTGTACAGTGTAGTAGTGTACAGTGCAGTGTACAGTGTAGTGTACAGTGTGGTGTGCAGTGTAGTGTACAGTGTAGTAGTGTACAGTGTAGTAGTGTACAGTGTAGTGTACAGTGCAGTGTACAGTGTAGTGTACAGTGTAGTGGTGTACCGTGTAGTAGTGTACAGTGTAGTAGTGTACAGTGTAGTGTACAGTGTAGTGTACAGTGTAGTGTACAGTGTAGTGTACAGTGTAGTGTACAGTGTAGTGTACAGTGTACCCATTTCACAGAGGCAGACGATGACGTCGGGCAGCGTGGGTTGAGTCCGTGCCGTGTGCTCACAGAACGCTCGCGCACTGCGCCCCACCTCGGAGATGTCTACAACAACATCAACAACAACAACAACAAGAACATCAACAACAATATCAACAACAACAACAACGCTCGCGCACTGCGCCCCACCTCGGAGATGTCTACAACATCGACAACAACAACATCAACAACAACATCAACAACAACATCAACAACAACAACATCAACAACAACATCAACAACGCTCGCGCACTGCGCCCCACCTCGGAGATGTCTACAACATCAACAACAACATCAACAACATCATCAACAACATCAACAACAACATCATCAACAACAACATCAACAACAACAACGCACGCGCACTGCGCCCCACCTCGGAGATGTCTACAACAACATCAACAACAACATCAACAACATCAACAACAACATCAACAACATCAACAACAACATCAACAACAACAACATCAACAACAACATCAACAACAACAACATCAACATCAACAACAACAACGCACGCGCACTGCGCCCCACCTCAGAGATGTCTACACCATCATCAACAACATCAACAACATCATCAACAACATCAACAACAACATCAACAACAACATCAACAACATCATCAACAACAACATCAACAACAACATCATCATCAACGTGTCTCTCCCCGTGTCTCCCCCCGTGTCTCTCCCCCGTGTCTCCCCCCCCCACGTGTCTCTCCCCGTGTCTCCCCCCGTGTCTCTCCCCCCGTCTCCCCCCGTGTCTCCCCCCCCCCACGTGTCTCTCCCCGTGTCTCTCCCCGTGTCTCTCTCCCCGTGTCTCTCTCCCCGTGTCTCTCTCCCCGTGTCTCTCTCCCCGTGTCTCTCTCCCCGTGTCTCTCTCCCCGTGTCTCTCCCCCGTGTCTCTCTCCCCGTGTCTCTCTCCCCGTGTCTCTCTCCCCGTGTCTCCCCCCGTGTCTCTCTCCCCGTGTCTCTCTCCCCGTGTCTCCCCCCGTGTCTCTCCCCCCGTCTCCCCCCGTGTCTCCCCCCCCCCACGTGTCTCTCCCCGTGTCTCTCTCCCCGTGTCTCTCTCCCCGTGTCTCTCTCCCCGTGTCTCTCTCCCCGTGTCTCTCTCCCCGTGTCTCTCTCCCCGTGTCTCTCTCCCCGTGTCTCTCCCCCCGTGTCTCTCTCCCCGTGTCTCTCTCCCCGTGTCTCTCTCCCCGTGTCTCCCCCCGTGTCTCTCTCCCCGTGTCTCACAGCTCTGCATCATCTCTGTGAGCGTCTCCACGGCGCTGCGTGACGTGGAGTCGAACCCGGCCTCCCTGAGCAGCAGGCCGACAGCCACAAGCAGCGAGCGTCTCCGTGTCCCCGCGTACTGATCGGCCTGGGACACGGACACACGGGGCCTCTACAGAGACACAGACACACACAGACACACACACACAGACACACAGTGAGACACACACAGAGACACACACAGACACACACACACACAGACACACACACAGACACACACACACAGACACACACACACAGACACACACACACACAGACACACACACAGACACACACAGACACACACATAGAGACACACACACACACAGACACACACAGACACACACACAGACACACACACAGACACACACACACAGACACACACATAGAGACACACACACAGACACACACACAGACACACACACACACACAGACACACACATAGAGACACACACACAGACACACACACACAGACACACAGACACACACAGACACACACACACACACAGACACACACATAGAGACACACACACAGACACACACAGACACACACAGACACACACACAGACACACACACGCACACAGACACACACAGACACAAGCTCGTACAGCGGCTGCCACTCCAGGGTCCGCCATCTTGCTCAGGGTGTCTCTTGCGACGCGATGACGTCACGCGCGGGTGGGGGCCGACGCGATGACGTCACGCGCGTGTGGGGGCCGACGCGATGACGTCACGCGCGGGGGGTGGGGGCCGACGCGATGACGTCACGCGCGGGGGGTGGGGGCCGTCGCGATGACGTCACGCGCTGCGGGTGGGGGCCGACGCGATGACGTCACGCGCTGGGCGTGGGGGCCGACGCAATGACGTCACGCGCTGGGGGTGGAGGTCGACGCGATGACGTCACGCGCTGGGGGTGGGGGTCGACGCGATGACGTCACGCGCTGGGGGTGGGAGCCGACGCGATGACGTCACGTGCGGGGGGTGGGGGCCGACGCGATGACGTCACGCGTTGGGGGTGGCGGAAGCCGCGATGACGTCATGTGCGAGTGGGGAGTCGCCGTGATGACGTCACATCCGGGGTAGGGGAGGTCGGAGCGAAGCACATTTTATTTTAATTAATTCATATAAAATTAGAAATTTAAAAATATATATTTTATTACTCATTTAAATTATCTATATTTATTTTGTTGCATTTATTAGTATTTAATTATTTACATTTAATATTTAAATTTTATTAAATAAAATTATTATATTCGTATTTAATTATTTATAAGTAATTATGTTTACGTAATTACATTAAATTGTTCGCATTAATATAAAATAAATTATTTTAAAATAAAATATAATTGTATTTTATTTTAAAATTTATTTTAAAATTTTATTTTAAAATAAAATACTATTTAATTAAAGTTTAATTTAATTTTTAAATAAAATAAATTAGTTTAAAATAAAATCGAATTATTTGCATTATTTTAAAATAAAATACAATTTTATTTTATTTTAAAATTTAATTTAATTTAACTAAATTTTAAAATTAAAAAAATTATTTTAAAATAAAATACAAATAAATTTTATTTAAAAATTAAATTACATTTAAAAATAAAATTAAAAAATATTTTAAAATAAATTTTAATTATTTACATTATTTAACAATAAAATTTTATTTCATTTTAAAATTAAATTAATTTTATTTGTTATTTTATACCCACGTCACTTTATCAAAGTGTGTGGCCGCGCTCGCACGGCGAGGCCCTCTGTGCAACATCGTTGCCCTGCCCTCGGGAAGGGCCGTTGCCCGAAACGTCGCCTGACCCCCGACCCGCCGTGATGAGTTGGGGGCGTGGCCTAGTTGAATCTGGGCGTGGCCTGGCTCGGGTGGGCGTGGCCTGGCTCGGGTGGGCGTGGCCTGGCTCGGGTGGGCGTGGCCTGGCTCGGGTGGGCGTGGCCTGGCTCGGGTGGGCGTGGCCTGGCTCGGGTGGGCGTGGCCTGGCTTGGGTGGGCGTGGCCTGGCTCGGGTGGGCGTGGCCTGGCTCGGGTAGGCGTGGCCTGGCTCGGGTGAGCGTGGCCTGGCTCGGGTGGGCGTGGCCTGGCTTGGGTGGGCGTGGCCTATCTTCCACGTCTCCGTGGGTCTATATGAGTCTCTGTGGGTCTCTGTGGGTCTATATGAGTCTCTGTGGGTGTCTATGAGTCTCTGTGGGTCTCTGTGAGTCTCTATGGGTCTCTGTGGGTCTATATGAGTCTCTGTGGGTCTCTGTGGGTCTATATGAGTCTCTGTGGGTGTCTATGAGTCTCTGGGTCTCTGTGGGTCTATATGAGTCTCTGTGGGTCTCTGTGGGTCTCTATGAGTCTCTGGGTCTCTGTGGGTCTATATGAGTCTCTGTGGGTCTCTGTGGGTCTATATGAGTCTCTGTGGGTGTCTATGAGTCTCTGTGTCTCTGTGAGTCTCTGTGAGTCTCTGTGGGTCTCTATGAGTCTCTGGGTCTCTGTGGGTCTATATGAGTCTCTGTGGGTCTCTGTGGGTCTATATGAGTCTCCGTGGGTGTCTATGAGTCTCTGTGTCTCTGTGAGTCTCTGTGAGTCTCTGTGGGTCTCTGTGGGTCTCTATGAGTCTCTGGGTCTCTGTGGGTCTATATGAGTCTCTGTGGGTCTCTATGAGTCTCTGTGAGTCTCTGTGGGTCTCTGTGGGTCTCTATGAGTCTCTGGGTCTCTGTGGGTGTCTATGGGTCTCTATGAGTCTATGTGGGTCTCTATGAGTATGGGTCTCTATGGGTCTCTGTGGGTCTCTATGAGTATGGATCTCTGTGGGTCTCTGTTGGTTTCTATGGGTGTCTATGAGTCTCTGTGGGTGTCTATGGGTCTCTATGAGTCTATGTGGGTGTATGGGTGTCTATGAGTCTCTGTGGGTGTCTATGGGTCTCTATGAGTATGGGTCTCTGTGGGTCTCTATGAGTATGGATCTCTGTGGGTCTCTGTTGGTTTCTATGGGTCTCTATGAGTCTCTGTGGGTGTCTATGGGTGTCTATGAGTCTCTGTGGGTGTATGGGTGTCTATGAGTCTCTGTGGGTGTCTATGGGTCTCTATGAGTCTATGTGGGTGTATGGGTGTCTATGAGTCTCTGTGGGTGTCTATGGGTCTCTATGAGTCTATGTGGGTGTATGGGTGTCTATGAGTCTCTGTGGGTGTCTATGGGTCTCTATGAGTCTATGTGGGTGTATGGGTGTCTATGAGTCTCTGTGGGTGTCTATGGGTCTCTATGAGTCTATGTGGGTGTATGGGTGTCTATGAGTCTCTGTGGGTGTCTATGGGTCTCTATGAGTCTATGTGGGTGTATGGGTCTCTATGAGTCTCTGTGGGTGTCTATGGGTGTCTATGAGTCTATGTGGGTGTATGGGTGTCTATGAGTCTCTGTGGGTGTCTATGGGTCTCAATGAGTCTATGTGGGTGTATGGGTGTCTATGAGTCTCTGTGGGTGTCTATGGGTCTATATGAGTCTAATAGAAACTCGCGTTCAGAGTGTTTGGCTACAGCTATAAATGTCCACACACACAGAGACACACAGAGAGACACAGAGACACACAGTGAGACACAGAGACACACAGTGAGACAC
>WFAB01002881.1:0-7500 GCA_018977245.1 Lethenteron camtschaticum | reverse complement strand
TACCTCGCCTTGTCTACAGGAGGTCGCGGGTTCGATCCCTAGCCTGACGATGTCTTCTGCTGCTGTAGATTTGAAGTCTGCGTGTCTCTCTCATCATCATCACGGTGGCTATGAGATGTTGACTACCTCGCCTGGTCTACAGGAGGTCGTGGGTTCAATCTCGACCCTGACAATGCCTGCTGCTGCTATAGATTTGAAGTTTGCGTCTCTCACCATCATCATCATCACGGTGGCTATGAGATGTTGACTACCTCGCCTTGTCTACAGGAGGTCGCGGGTTCGATCCCTAGCCTGACGATGTCTACTGCTGCTATAGATTTGGAGTTTGCGTCTCTCACCATCATCATCACGGTGGCTATGAGATGTTGACTACCTCGCCTTGTCTACAGGAGGTCGCGGGTTCGATCCCTAGCCTGCTGCTGCTGTATGTTTGCCTGCTGCTATTCATTGGCACGCGATTGTGATTAATCCGCTCGGATGAGTTACCTTCATTCGCGAGAATCAGGGTCGCTTCCGGCTAAAGAAGATCCACAGCCGAGCGGGACC
The DNA here is from genome assembly GCA_018977245.1 of Lethenteron camtschaticum. Classification (NCBI taxonomy): domain Eukaryota; kingdom Metazoa; phylum Chordata; class Hyperoartia; order Petromyzontiformes; family Petromyzontidae; genus Lethenteron; species Lethenteron camtschaticum. The sequence continues at coordinate 6,954 of WFAB01002881.1, read as the reverse complement.
TTTGCTGGTAACATCATTTTTTAGTTTAGTTTAGTTAGAGTATGGCGGTCTCCTTGAGTATGGGTCTCTGTAGGTCTCTGTGGGTCTCTGTGGGTCTCTATGGGCATATTTGAGTGAATGGGTCTCTGTGGGTCTCTGTGGGTCTATATGAGTCTCTGGGTCTCTGTGGGTCTCTGTGGGTCTCTATGGGTATATATGAGTCTCTGGGTCTCTGTGGGTCTCTGTGGGTCTATATGAGTCAATGGGTCACTGTGGGTCTCTATGGGTCTATATGAGTCTCTGGGTCTCTGTGGGTCTCTGTGGGTCTCTGTGGGTATATATGGTTCTATATGAGTCAATGGGTCTCTGTGGGTCTCTATGGGTCTATATGAGTCTCTGGGTCTCTGTGGGTCTCTGTGGGTATATATGATTCTATATGAGTCAATGGGTCTCTGTGGGTCTCTATGGGTCTATATGAGTCTCTGGGTCTCTGTGGGTCTCTGTGGGTATATATGGTTCTATATGAGTCAATGGGTCTCTGTGGGTCTCTATGGGTCTATATGAGTCTCTGGGTCTCTGTGGGTCTCTGTGGGTCTCTGTGGGTATATATGGTTCTATATGAGTCAATGGGTCACTGTGGGTCTCTATGGGTCTATATGAGTCTCTGGGTCTCTGTGGGTCTCTATGGGTCTCTGTGGGTATATATGGTTCTAAATGAGGCAATGGGTCTCTATGGGTCTCTGTGGGTCTCTGGTTCTATATGAGTCAATGGGTCTCTATGGGTCTCTGTGGGTCTCTGGTTCTATGAGTCTCCGGGTGGTTGAGTGGGTTTGTGTGAGTGAAGGGATGGGTGGGTGAGTGAGTGAGTGGGTGGGTGAGTGGGTGGGTGAGTGAGTGAGTGAGTGGGTGAGTGGGTGGTTGGGTGAGTGAGTGAGTGGGTGAGTGAGTGAGTGAGTGGGTGGGTGAGTGAGTGGGGGGGTGAGTGGGTGGGTGGGTGGGTAAGTGAGTGTGTGTGCGAGTGAGTGAGTGAGTGGGTGAGTGGGTGAGTAAGTGAGTGTGTGTGCGAGTGAGTGAGTGAGTGGGTGGGTGAGTGAGTGAGTGGGTGAGTGAGTGGGTGTGTGAGTGGGTGAGTGGGTGAGTGGGTGGGTGGGTGATTGAGTGGGTGAGTGAGTGGGTGAGTGAGTGGGTGAGTGAGTGAGTGAGTGGGTGGTTGGTTGGGTGGGTGGTTGAGTGAGTGAGTGAGTTCAGTGAGTGAGTATTGTGTGTGTGAGTGTGTGTGAGTGTGTGTGAGTTAATGAATGTTTGTGTGTGTGAGTGAGTGTGTGTGTGAGTGTGTGTGTGTGAGTGTGTGTGAGTGAATGATTTAATGAGTGTGTGTGAGTGTGTTAATGAATGTTTGTATATGTGTGAGTGTGTAAGTGTATAAGTGTGTGTGTGTGAGTCAACGAGTGCATGTATTTACGCGTGTGGGTGTTTGTGTGTGAGCTGACGACGAAGCGATGTGTTTATGGGTTGTGGTGACGAGTGTGATTTTATGAGTGTTTGTGTGTGTGAGTGTGTGTGTGAGTGTGTGTGTGAGTGTGTGAGTGAGTGAGTGTGTGTTTGTGTGTGTGAGTGTGTGTGTTTGTGTGTGTAAGTGAGTGTGTGAGTGAGTGGTGAGTGAGTGGGTGGGTGAGTGAGTGGGTGAGTGAGTGGGTGTGTGAGTGGGTGGGTGAGTGAGTGGGTGAGTGAGTGTGTGAGTGGGTGAGTGGGTGAGTGAGTGGTTGGGTGAGTGAGTGGGTGGGTGGGTGATTGAGTGGGTGTGTGGGTGATTGAGTGGGTGTGTGTGTGAGTGTGTGAGTGAATGATTTAATCAGTGTGTGTGTGAGTGTGTTAATGAATGTTTGTGTGAGTGTGTATAAGTGTGTGTGTGAGTCAACGAGTGCATGTATTTACGCGTGCGTGTGTTTGTGTGTGAGCTGACGACGAAGCGATGTGTTTATGGGGTGTGGTGACGAGTGCGATGATGAACGTGTTCATTGAGACTCTGCGGGAGGTCGCGAAGACTTTTAATAGAAAACAAAATCGTCTTTCAGCTGCCAGAACGCATCTCCCAGTGCCACAAACTCACACCCCCCGTGTCCCCCCCCACCGCCCCCCCGTGTCCCCCACCCCCCCACCGTGTCCCCACGTGTCCCCCCCCGTGTCCCCCCCCACCCCCCCCCGTGTCCCCCACCCCCCCCACGTGTCCCCACGTGTCCCCCCCCGTGTCCCCCCCCACCCCCCCCCCCGTGTCCCCACCCCCCACCCCCCGTGTCCCCACCCCCACCCTCCCCCGTGTCCCCCCCCACCCCCCACCCCCCCCCCACGTGTCCCACGTGTCCCCCCCCGTGTCCCCCCCACCCCCCCCCCGTGTCCCCCACCCCCCCACGTGTCCCCACGTGTCCCCACCCCTCATCACTGGGGTAGCGTGGGAAACCCCGCAGAGATCCACCATCTCCATAGAGTCGACCCGTAGTCCACCCCCAGTGAGCTCCACCTTCTCCATAGAGTCGACCTGTAGTCTACCCCCAGTGAGCTCCACCTTCTCCATAGAGTCGACCTGTAGTCCACCCCCAGTGAGATCCACCTTCTCCATAGAGTCGACCTGTAGTCCACCATCAGCTGTGAGTCACCCCCAGTGAGATCCACCTTCTCCATAGAGTCGTCCTGTAGTCCACCCCCAGTGAGCTCCACCTTCTCCATAGAGTCGACCTGTAGTCCACCCCCAGTGAGATCCACCTTCTCCATAGAGTCGCCCTGTAGTCCACCCCCAGTGAGCTCCACCTTCTCCATAGAGTCGTCCTGTAGTCCACCCCCAGTGAGATTCACGTTCCTCGGGCAAGTTGAATGATGTGGAAAGTGACGCTGACGGGAGCCGTGCCAAGCGAAGTGGGTCACTGGTAAGGTGACCCCACCCCCACCACCTCCCCACCACCCCACCACCACCCCCCCGCCACAGCCCCCCCCCACACACAGCCCCCCACCACAGCCCCCCACCGTGAGATCGTGAATCAGAAACTCAGCGAGATGTCTAAGGGAGGAGAATGCAGTGGGCAGCCAGTAGCTAGCAGCACTAACTGGGTGGGTGGGTGGGTGAGTGAGTGGGTGGGTGGGTGAATGAGTGGGTGGGTGGGTGAGTGAGTGGGTGAGTGGGTGAGTGGGTGAGTGGGTGGGTGAGTGAGTGGGTGAGTGAGTGGGTGGGTGAGTGGGTGAGTGGGTGGGTGAGTGGGTGGGTGAGTGGGTGAGTGGGTGAGTGGGTGGGTGGGTGGGTGAGTGGGTGGGTGGGTGAGTGGGTGGGTGGGTGAGTGGGTGGGTGAGTGGGTGAGTGGGTGAGTGGGTGGGTGGGTGGGTGAGTGGGTGAGTGGGTGAGTGAGTGAGTGAGTGGGTGAGTGGGTGGGTGGGTGAGTGGGTGGGTGGGTGGGTGAGTGAGTGGGTGAGTGGGTGGGTGAGTGGGTGGGTGAGTGGGTGAGTGGGTGAGTGGGTGGGTGAGTGGGTGAGTGAGTGAGTGGGTGAGTGGGTGGGTGGGTGAGTGGGTGGGTGGGTGGGTGAGTGAGTGGGTGAGTGGGTGGGTGAGTGGGTGAGTGGGTGAGTGGGTGGGTGAGTGGGTGGGTGAGTGGGTGGGTGAGTGAGTGGGTGAGTGAGTGGGTGAGTGGGTGGGTGAGTGGGTGAGTGGGTGAGTGGGTGGGTGAGTGGGTGAGTGAGTGAGTGGGTGAGTGGGTGGGTGGGTGAGTGGGTGGGTGGGTGGGTGAGTGAGTGGGTGAGTGGGTGGGTGGGTGAGTGGGTGAGTGGGTGGGTGAGTGGGTGAGTGAGTGGGTGAGTGAGTGGGTGAGTGGGTGAGTGGGTGAGTGTGTGGGTGGGTGAGTGAGTGGGTGAGTGAGTGGGTGAGTGGGTGGGTGGGTGAGTGGGTGGGTGGGTGGGTGAGTGAGTGGGTGAGTGGGTGGGTGGGTGGGTGAGTGGGTGAGTGGGTGGGTGAGTGGGTGGGTGGGTGGGTGGGTGAGTGGGTGGGTGGGTGGGTGGGTGGGTGGGTGGGTGGGTGGGTGAGTGAGTGGGTGGGTGGGTGGGTGAGTGGGTGAGTGGGTGAGTGGGTGGGTGAGTGGGTGAGTGAGTGGGTGAGTGGGTGAGTGGGTGAGTGTGTGGGTGGGTGAGTGAGTGGGTGAGTGAGTGGGTGAGTGGGTGGGTGGGTGAGTGGGTGGGTGGGTGGGTGAGTGAGTGGGTGAGTGAGTGGGTGGGTGGGTGGGTGAGTGGGTGAGTGGGTGGGTGAGTGGGTGGGTGGGTGGGTGAGTGGGTGGGTGGGTGGGTGAGTGGGTGGGTGGGTGGGTGGGTGAGTGGGTGGGTGGGTGGGTGGGTGAGTGGGTGGGTGGGTGGGTGAGTGGGTGAATGAGTGGGTGGGTGGGTGAGTGGGTGGGTGAGTGGGTGGGTGGGTGGGTGAGTGGGTGGGTGAGTGGGTGGGTGGGTGAGTGAGTGAGTGAGTGGGTGAGTGAGTGAGTGGGTGGGTGGGTGGGTGGGTGAGTGGGTGAGTGGGTGGGTGAGTGGGTGGGTGGGTGAGTGGGTGAGTGGGTGAGTGGGTGGGTGAGTGAGTGAGTGAGTGGGTGAGTGGGTGGGTGAGTGAGTGAGTGGGTGGGTGTGTGGGTGGGTGAGTGGGTGGGTGAGTGGGTGAGTGGGTGGGTAAGTGGGTGGGTGGGTGGGTGAGTGAGTGGGTGGGTGAGTGGGTGGGTGGTTGGGTGGGTGAGTGGGTTGGTGGGTGAGTAGGTGAGTGGGTGGGTGGGTGGGTGAGTGGGTGGGTGGGTGAGTGGGTGGGTGGGTGGGTGGGTGAGTGGGTGGGTGGGTGAGTGGGTGAGTGAGTGGGTGGGTGGGTGAGTGGGTGGGTGAGTGGGTGGGTGGGTGGGTGGGTGAGTGGGTGGGTGGGTGGGTGAGTGGGTGGGTGAGTGGGTAGGTGAGTGGGTGAGTGGGTGGGTGAGTGGGTGAGTGGGTGGGTGGGTGAGTGGGTGGGTGGGTGGGTGGGTGAGTGGGTGAGTGGGTGGGTGAGTGGGTGAGTGGGTGGGTGGGTGGGTGAGTGGGTGGGTGGGTGGGTAGGTGAGTGGGTGGGTGAGTGGGTGGGTGGGTGGATGGGTGGGTGAGTGGGTGGGTGAGTGGGTGGGTTGGTGAGTGGGTGGGTGGGTGAGTGGGTGGGTGGGTGGGTGAGTGGGTGAGTGAGTGCGTGAGTGGGTGAGTGAGTGAGTGAGTGGGTGGGTGGGTGGGTGGGTGAGTGGGTGAGTGAGTGCGTGAGTGGGTGGGTGGGTGAGTGGGTGAGTGGGTGAGTGAGTGAGTGGGTGAGTGGGTGGGTGGGTGAGTGGGTGGGTGAGTGGGTAGGTGAGTGAGTGGGTGAGTGGGTGGGTGAGTGGGTGAGTGGGTGGGTGGGTGAGTGGGTGGGTGGGTGGGTGGGTGGGTGAGTGAGTGGGTGGGTGAGTGGGTGGGGTGAGTGGGTGGGTGGGTGGGTAGGTGAGTGGGTGGGTGAGTGGGTGGGTGGGTGGGTGGGGTGGATGGGTGGGTGAGTGGGTGAGTGAGTGAGTGGGTGAGTGAGTGAGTGGGTGGGTGCGTGGGTGGGTGGGTGAGTGGGTAGGTGAGTGGGTGGGTGAGTGGGTGAGTGGGTGGGTGAGTGGGTGGGTGAGTGGGTGAGTGGGTGGGTGAGTGGGTGGGTGGGTGGGTAGGTGAGTGGGTGGGTGGGTGAGTGGGTAGGTGAGTGTGTGGGTGAGTGGGTGGGTGGATGGGTGAGCATGTGGGTGAGTGGATGGGTGAGCGAGTGGGTGAGTGAGTGGGTGGGTGAGTGGATGGGTGAATGGGCGGGTGAGTGGATGGGTGAGCGTGTGGGTGAGTGGATGGGTGAACGTGTGGGTGAGTGCGTGTCTCGATGGGTGGGTGAGTGTGTGGGTGGGTGGGTGGAGGAGGGGGGAGAGGGTGGGAGGGAGGGTGGGTGGGTGAGTGGGTGGGTGGGTGGGTGAGTGGGTGAGTGAGTGCGTGAGTGGGTGAGTGAGTGAGTGAGTGGGTGGGTGGGTGAGTGGGTGAGTGAGTGCTTGAGTGGGTGGGTGGGTGAGTGGGTGAGTGGGTGAGTGAGTGAGTGGGTGAGTGGGTGAGTGAGTGAGTGGGTGGGTGGGTGAGTGGGTGAGTGAGTGCGTGAGTGGGTGGGTGGGTGAGTGAGTGCGTGAGTGGGTGAGTGAGTGAGTGGGTGAGTGAGTGAGTGAGTGGGTGAGTGGGTGAGTGGGTGAGTGAGTGCGTGAGTGGGTGAGTGAGTGAGTGGGTGAGTGAGTGAGTGGGTGGGTGGGTGCGTGGGTGGTGGGTGGGTGAGTGAGTTAGTGGGTGAGTGGGTGGGTGAGTGGGTGAGTCAGTGCGTGAGGGGGTGAGTGAGTGGGTGAGTGAGTGGGTGAGTGAGTGGGTGGGTGGGTGGGTGGGTGAGTGAGTGAGTGAGTGGGTGGGTGGGTGGGTGGGTGAGTGAGTGGGTAGGTGGGTGGGTGAGTGAGTGAGTGAAGTGGGTGAGTGGGTGGGTGCGTGGGTGGGTGGGTGAGTGGGTGAGTGAGTGCGTGAGTGGGTGGGTGGGTGAGTGGGTGAGTGAGTGCGTGAGTGGGTGAGTGAGTGAGTGGGTGAGTGAGTGAGTGGGTGAGTGGGTGAGTGGGTGAGTGAGTGCGTGAGTGGGTGAGTGAGTGAGTGGGTGAGTGAGTGAGTGAGTGGGTGGGTGGTGCGTGGGTGGGTGGGTGGGTGAGTGAGTTAGTGGGTGAGTGGGTGGGTGAGTGGGTGAGTCAGTGCGTGAGGGGGTGAGTGAGTGGGTGAGTGAGTGGGTGAGTGAGTGGGTGGGTGGGTGGGTGAGTGAGTGAGTGGGTGGGTGGGGGGTGAGTGAGTGGGTAGGTGGTGGGTGAGTGAGTGAGTGGGTGAGTGGGTGGGTGAGTGGGTGAGTCAGTGCGTGAGGGGGTGAGTGAGTGAGTG